>PVIR01039089.1:0-14151 GCA_004026965.1 Petromus typicus | reverse complement strand
AGCTAAGTAGCTTAGCCAAAGAAGCACCCAGGAAATGAGTGACTGAGAGAAAAGTGTCCCCAGCAAAGGGAGAGAGTTTGCAAGGTCCTCATGGACCAGGAAGGAAGGCTGCATGGAGGTGGAGAGAGAGGTGGAGGACCAGGTCGGAGGGGGAGGATGGGGAGGTATTAGTTATGGGGGTTGTACCTTTGAGACCATGGACAAATTTTGGCTTTTACTCTGAGATGGGTGGCTAATCGGAGGTTTTAAATGAAAGGCATGAATTGATTTAAGTTTTCAAACAAATGCTTTTAGTAGTAGCTTTTTGAAGAGCATATAGTGCCTCGCTTAAAAGTGGTTTCACCTGGGGCCGGGGCTTTAGATCAATGGTTCCGGGGCCTGTCTTGCAAGCGCAAGGGCCCAGTTTCGACCCCCGGTAACCACATACAATACTGAGTGTGGAGAGTCACGCCCAGCAGCAACCAGTGCCACATACCACAGTGCCGGGCATGGTGGCTCACGCCTGTAATCCCAGCACTCGGGAGGCAGAGGCAGGAGGATTGCTGTGATGTGAGTTTGAGGCTGAGCTCAGGGCCAGCCTGAACTATAAAACAAGACCTTGTCTCAAAAAAACCAAAAAAATAAAACAAAACAAAAAAAACCTTAAAAAAAAGTGGTTTCACTTTATGATGGCACAAGAAAAACAGGCAATGAGTTAAACTGCAAATCAAATTCCAGGCAATGGAATTTTGAATTTGGATTTTTCCTGGGCTGGCACTCTGCAACCCAAGGTGCCCTGTAGATGCCAGGTAGCATGGAGGCAGCAAAAGCAACTTCCCACCAGCCCCAGAATCATGAGGGCTGCAGCCAACACTCTACAGGGAACTGCACTGCACTGCTAGTGTGTTCATTAGGTTGAGTGTACAAAGCCCACTTCCACTTCTGATGGCTCTGCCTTCTGATGGTTTGTCGGGACATGACCCATGGTAAGTCTAGGAATATCTGTACGGAAGGCAAGCGAAGATGGAAGTAAGGAGCCCAGGCAAGAGTCCAGAGGCTGCTGCAGGATATGATGGTAGGTTAGGCTAGGATAAAAAGAGAAGAGATGCTGAGAAAGGGTCAGCTCAGGTTTGAACACAAAACATTTTCAAAGTATGCCCTTAAATAATTGCTGGCAGGCTCCATGTGCAGAATGAAAAGAAAAAGAATGGAGGATGATGCCAAGCTTCTTTTGGAAAGCAAAGAAGGATGGAGATGCCACCAGCTCCACTGGGAAAGACCAGTCAGGGGAACTGCTTGAACCCAAGTACCAGTACCCCTCCCCCACACACATACACAGGTGAGAAGATGGAGAGCCCTTTACGCATGAGGTGTCTGATATGTCTAGCAAACAACTGGATAAAAGACTGTGGTTCAGGGGTATCTGCACTGGACTATTAATGTGGGAGTTACATACAGTGTAAAACATGGCATTTAGCAGTGCAAGAGGGGTGAGACTGCTAAAGAAATAAATAATGATAGTTATAGAATTAAATCTTTAACTTGGGCACGGAGGCCTACACCTATAACCCCAGCACTAAAGGAGGGTGATGCTGGAGGATTGCAAATTCAAATCCAGACTCAGCAATTCAGTGATTTACTGAGAACTTGTCTCAAAATCATAACAAATAAGGAAGTAGTCCAGTGAAATGCCTTGGGTACAATTCCTAGTATAAGATGAGAGAGTGAAAGAGAGAAAGAGAATATGAACTGACTCTTTGAACAGTCCAATTCTTATGGGGTAAGATAATTAGAGATTCAGGAAACAGACAGGACCTGAATCCGAGCAAGAGAGAGCCCATCAGCGTCAAACGGCCTGACTAAATGAGATCCAGACTGATAATGAAACACTGGGTTAGCAGTGAGTGGGGGCAGAGACCACACTACAATAAGGGTAGTTTCGGTGGTTTCATGGCAAAGAAATCCTGCCAGGACAGGTTTAAGATACAATGAGCTGGGCATGGTGGGCTACACCTGTACTCGCAGCACTGCAGAAGGCTAAGGCAGAAGGATCAAAAGTTCAAACCCAGATTAGACAATGTAATGACTTAATGAGACCCCAATCTTAAAATAAAAAATAAAAAAGGGCTGAAGATATACATCAGGGCAAAGCCCTGGTTTCAAGTTCCAGTACCCCTCCCCCTCCCAAATACACACACATGAAGTTACATTCATGGGAATGTAGCTCAAAGGTACAACACTTGACTAGTGTGTAAGAGCTCCAAGATTTCATCTTCAAAGTATATAACAGCCTTATGTCTTTTTCTTTAAAAAAAAACTATAACCTTTAATTAAAAGATTGAACTGGACGTAGCAGCACACCACTATAGTCTCAGACATCCAGGAAGCTGGGGTGGGAAGGTCAGGGGAACTGCTTGAACCCAAGAATTCAGTCCACCTGGGCAGCATAGTGAAACATCATTTCAAGCAATCATATGAGTTGCTGGAAAAAAATGACCATTACACTTGTTCCACACAGGGCTGCCACAACCTCCAATTTCAAAAAAAATTCAATCTCCATAAAGTGCAGTAACACAAGGCACATCTACGCAATAGTCATCCTACTGGCTATGCCACAAGTGCAGTCCTCTGTCTCTGACCCAGAAGTCTCGTGACCATGGCAAGCAGCCATGAAGCAGCAGCAGCTAAGTGATTATCATGAGATACAGTATACACTAGAGGGGAAAGGAAGAGGCAAGCCTGCCTCAAAGCTAATGTCAGTTCACTCCAGGAACCTTAGAAGTTGCTCTCTGTAAGAGCAGTCATGCCAGGAGAGGGATTCAAGAAGTATCAGCGCCACTCCATCTTCTGTTGAGCTAATCTGCACTTGAAGGTGTGGGCACAGGAACTGTGTCACACCAGAAACCACAGCTTCTGCTAGACATGGCCCATGCTGCTGAGAGGAAGAGTCTAGCAGATGTGAAAAGCCCCTAACGCCACAGCAGTGCTGGCCAGCCTTCAAAGCTTCCACACAATGCTCACTTGATCTAAGTTTCTGATATATGTAACGGGTCACAGAGAGGATGACCATCTTGCTTCAGAGGATCTCAAGGGAAGCCATCTGTCGCAAACACAAATAAATCACTTCTACACAAACTCTGGAAAAGAGACTACGGTTGCCTGGCATTTATTCCATATTCTGCAATACTAAGATCTACCACTAATGCAAAATATATATGGACATATGATTTTTTTAAGCTCTCAGGGCTCTAGACCTGTAGCAATCAATTTGGTAGACTTTAACTAGGTATAGCTTTTTAAATTTAAATTAATTAAAACAGAATGAATGTAGATTAAAGTCCAGCTAATTAGTTCAGGTACTCATTATCTGTGTGCAACAAGAAGCTGCTACCTTCGACAATAAAGGTATAGAGACAGACTTCCACACACAGAAAACATTCAGAAAGACATTGTATCTATATCAAACATGCAGATTTCTTGTCATTATTCCCTAAACAATACAACAACTCTGTGTGTGTGTGTGTGTGTGTGTGTGTGTGTGTGTGTGTGTGTGTGTGTGATGCTGGGCACTGAACCCTAGACAAGCACCCTACACTGAGCTATACCCCCAGACATAACAACTACATATACAGTACTTACACTGCATTTGATATGATAAGTAATCCAGGGATGATGCATAAGGGAGGACGCCTGTGTATATTATTTCCATGAAAATACACAATTTTATATAAGGGACTTGAACATCCACAGATGTAGGATCCACAGGGACCCTCAAGCCAGTTCCTCATGAAAACACAGGGAAATGTGTGGGCCAGTAAGCACTGTGCTTGCCTCCAACTGGTTGGCCAATGCATTTAAACATTCTCTTCACTGTTGCTGTTCTTCTAATAGGGTGACTTAATCATATTAATTAGCAGGATTATAACCCAGAATAGAATATTCCCTGCCTTTGTTTCCCTCACCTTTCTTGTTTCCACTATTGCCTGACATTGCACTCAAATGTAATTAACTTCCTGTCCTTAGAACCTGTGACATCTTACTAACCTTCCTGATACCTGGGAGCTATATACTGAGGCCCAGTGATAAAGATAATTTAAGTCTCTTCTGCTGGGTTATGTTTTAAAGTTTCAAAGTTTATATATTGCCATACTACAAACATATTTAAAGAAAATAAAAATTTGAAAAAAGTTTATAAATCTCAATTATTACAAAAGGATACTGTGTGGATGATATTTATTGCATTGCTCAGTTGAAGCCAAATAGCAAGGGAAATAATTTAATAAAATTGGTTCAATTGTAATTTTGACATTAATGCCAGTTAGCTTTGAGTAAATCCACTCTAAACACTTTTAAAGTACTGTTTACTTGCGTTTAGAAGCACTGTTGGCTTATGTTTAGAAGTTTCCCCAAAGCCTCATCAGTCATAGGTGGGGTTTTTGGAGGTGGCTGCATCTAGGGTTTGTGCTCCTGAACCCAGGAACACGATGCTGGGGTTGATTCATGGTGTAATGGACTAAGGGTGTGAGTGCTACTCGCTCAAAGGGAGGTAGCCTGGGTAAAATACGAGGGGCAGAAAGAGCTGTGGTCCTGGTCATGGCTTACTGCTTGTCACCTGCAGCTCTGCCTGTCTTCTATCTGCCATGAACTGTTTCTCCCCCACAATGCCTCGCCACCATACTGCCCTGCCTTGGGGCCAGCCAACCATGGACTGAAACCTCTCCAGACTGCAAGCTAAATAAATTTCTCCTCCCTTAGCTTTGGGTGTCAGGTATTTTGTCTCAGCAACAAGAAAACTAAGACAAATATATTCTATAGTTTTGTTTTATACATACTTAGTCTACAGTTTCTTATCAGGCAAAAGGTAAAGTAAATCTGTTCCTGTACTCTTCATCTATGATATATAGATATAGCTGTTCTGTATTTTTCAGCTATGAAAAATGTGCCAATACAAGTTATAAAATATTTCCTAGGAAGTGCATATTGGTGTTTGAGCTGACTCAGAAGCAAACAGAGCATTCTACGGTTCCCCCACCTGCTGTGTGTGTGTGTGTGTGTGTGTGTGTGTGTGTGTGTATCTTACAACACTTTGAGGAAATTCAGGCCTCACAGAATTTCTTATTAAAATAAAAAGTACAAGGCTGGGGATTTAGCTCAAGTGGCATTGTGCCTACCTTGGAAGCACAAAGGCCTGAGTATGATCCCCAGTACCACACACACACACAAAAGTATACAGTCTTCTAGATGTGGTGGTACACACCTGTAATCCCAGCACCATTGGGAGATGAGGCAGAAGGGTGGTAATTTTTTTTTTTTTGAGACAGGGTCTCGTTTTTGTAATTTAGGCTGGTCCTGAACTCAGCCACAAACTCAGCAATCCTCCTGCCTCTGCCTCTCAAGTGCTAGGATTACAGGTGAGAGCCACCACGCCCAGCAAGGTGGCATGTAGTACTGATTGCTAGTGAGTGTGAGTCACCATGCTTGGCATTGTTAGATGTGGTTATCAGGGATTGAACACAGGCCCTTGCGCTTGCAAGGCAGGCACCAAACCACTGAGCTACATCCCCGGCCCAAGGGTGGTAAATTTGAGTGGAGTCAGAGCAACATAGCAAGATCCTGTCAGCAAATTCAAAAGTACTGGGGATGTAGCTCAGTGTTGTGGCCCTGGGTTCCCTCATACTGCAAACGAAGTACATAGTCACCCTGAAGCAAAATTTTGGAATTAAAAAAAAAATTGAAGATGACTGTAGTGCATTAGCATGCCTTGCTTAATAGGGGGAAAAAATCCCCCAAGCTCCTCTCTACATTTCAGATATATAGATGTTTATAAATATATATATACACATATATGCATGTAAAATCTTGGATTGTAACTTGTTCTACTAGTGTTCTGCAAGAGCAAATTTTTCTAATAAAATTTAACTTGATAAATGAGTGATATCTTGCAATACCAGTAGTACGTGATGCCAAATGTCCCTGCAGCCCCTGCTTCCCACGTCTCCCTTTCTCCTCCCCACTCCATCCCCCTGGCTTCAGGGCTGCGGGTGATCCTCTGCCAAAAGCAAGGCTATGGAGAAGATCTGTCTGCAGAGGAGGAGGAGAAAAGGGCAGTGGAATCCTTCACGTCAAATGAGATTGTCAAATGAGATTAGGTAGCTATGTATAAAAATGTGGGAAACAGTGCAAAACTTTGTAGAAAAGCACCACCTGTATAAAGCTGTAACAGTAGGAGTGATGAATATAATGACAATACAATGTCACATTTCTGTGAAATTGTCAAAAGGAAGCAAAAGTGTCATTGGATAGGTTTTTTGTTAAAGTTGCAAGAAAAGAAAAAGATTCCATTGAGCTAATAGGTAACAAGTGATTCCATTAGTGATAGTGAAAGTCGTCCTACACAATACTCCTCACTTGTCTCTCATACCAGCCACAAAGATTTTCAAAATTAATAGAAAAGTTTATTTTTCTGGGGTTTTAAAAATTATTTTGTACTATATTACAGAATTATAATCATTTTATATGAATATTTGGGGCTGTGGAACAAATCATCTGAGTCTTTATTATTTCTTATAAGAAAATTTGCTTTGTTATGTAAGTGCTTTGGATTACAAGGATATTTCCGGAATGAACTGTGTTCACAATCCAAGAAACAGCATTTGTTAAATAAAGCAGGTGTTCCTTGGGGCCAGGAACAGCAGTGATTTAAGAGCAGGGAGGGAGGGAGGGAAAGAAAGGAAGGAGGCACGGAGGGCCAGGTCGAGAACCAGGAAAGCTGGGGAGAGGAGGAGAGGGAAAGACAGAGGAGCGGACGTGGGAAGGACAACCAGAAGAAACCAAATACCCAGAAACAAAGCTGGGTGTTATGGAGGTATGAAGAGTGAAGGAATTACAGGAATTTCACATGAAAAACTGAGGCTTTAATAGCTCTTGTCATCCTAAAAGTTTGCTAACTCTTTTCTTTGTCAAACTCCCTCGAGGAATCAGTAATAAACTGACTGCCCACTGTAGCTTCCTCAGGAGACTATGAACCACAAGCTAGATGTCGGCTGCACAAATGTAGTTAACATTCATTAGACCCAGGCAGAACAGGACTCCGAGGTGTGAGGAAAGACAGGCAAAACTCTTTTAACACCCGACATTCTCTAAGTAAAATGCAAGGCCACGAAATCCAAAACCCCTGGCAAGGCCGAGGGTGCGAAGTGCACTTTTATAACTCATCACTGTTCAACCACAGGCAACCACAGGTCTGGAAAAGACAAAGGCCCAGGTCATTTCCACTGCTCTGTCAGCAAAAGAAAGCTGGTCTCTAGCGTCCTAGGGCTCTCCTCCCGCGGGTTCCGCAGGAAAACCCTGATGTTGGACATAGTCTCCGAACAGGGCTGTGAACTGATCGATTTCGGGAAGGGCCTCAAAGACACACAGATCACCAGCTGTCACCCAAAAGATGCTGTTAACCACCATCGGCAAGTATTACCACGCTGATGAAATTGCTAGGACAGCTAGCTAAGGGAAAGGTACGCAGGAATGCCTCAGGTTTTTAAAATTGGAAAAGCAGCACTAACGACAATAACAAAAGGGCGTGCGCGCACACACCAGAAATCCTGAGCACCTGTCCCCGCCGCCAGGGTCCCTCCCTGCTGGGGCAGCCAGACTCCATCCTTCACTAGGACCCTGGCTTCATCCCAGTTTCCGCGTTTAAACTGCGGAATGAGGACCTCGCGGGGCCGCTGCAGGCTCGTTCGCCGGCCGTGCCCATCGGAAGGCACATCGCTCGGTCCCACGCCCGGGCCGGAGCCGCACCTGCCGGCCAGTTCAGGGGCCGCGAGGCGAGCCCGCGCCACGCCGCACGCGGCAGACTCAGCACGTGGGGCGGGGCGGACCAGGGCGGCGACTCGGGACCACCGCGCGCGGCGGACCCTTTACCTGCCAACGATCACCACCGCGCCCGCCGCCGACGCCATGGCCAAGAGCGTGAGTAGCAGGACGCGCGCAGGGAGGTCAGGGAGGAGCTGACTTGGGCTGTAAGCCGGGAGAGGAGAGCGCGGCGAGGCGGGGAGGGGAGGGGCGGAGCCACGGGCGGGGCGTCCAGGTCCGAGGAGTGCGCACGCGCCGGAGGGGGCGGGGTGCGGGTCATCGGGATTGCGTCTGCGCCTTAGGGTTGATCTCCAAGGCGAAGAATCTGCTGCTGGACAGGAATGAGAAAGTGTCTCTGCTGTGCGCTGTAAAGTGAGTGGCGCTGGAAGGCCCCTGCCGAGTTCGCACGGGCTCAGCCGCAGACCTAAAGGAAAAGTTCCCGAATTGTCCTGCCTCAGGCGGGAAGCGCCGCGACTGCTGGGTTGCACAGTTACTCGTTTCCAAGGAAAGCCCCAGCGCCCCTAGTTCACAAAGCTTCGGTCTGGCAGAAACCGGAACCGCCAGACGTAGGGCTTTGAGAAACGGAAGGACATGTGGAATTCTGCCCGCTGAGCCTCGGCTTCTGTAGATTGTACTTACTCCTCTTCCGTCTTCCCTCCTCCCCCACCTCCTTCATCCTCTTCCCTCTCATTCTCCCCCCTCATTCCCCCTCCTTCCTTCTTCCTCTTCTTTCTACTATACTCCCGCCGCTCCACCGTCTTCCTCTCCCTCCTTCTTGCTCCCTCCTCTTCCCTTTCGACCTTTCTCCTTCCAGGAAATGCTCACATACCCTGACCCTGACTCTTTTGGAACCAGGAAGAAAGGAGACAGGATAGCACAGCGGGACAAGGGTGTCCACACCACACAGTCCTCCAGGGCAGGATGATAAGAGCTCAGGCCGAGACTCGAACACAGGTACAGCCAGAATACGAGTGGTGCTCCTCCTTCGTTTCTTCAGAGCCAGGTCTAAGAACAGAGAAACCCCAGAGGGAGAGGTTGAGTTTTGAAGAACAGTTGCGCACATTTGAAAACAACCTCACTCAAATGAAAAGAGGGAACAAATACAAGTCATTTTTCACTCTCCAATCTGGCTAAATTACATGGGGTGATAATACTTCTTTATCTGCAACACAGTCTTCGGTGCAGCCCTTTCCACACAATTGAAGCCAGGTTTGAATTTGTGTGACCTGTCTGGGGAAGTGTTATATTCTCATAGAGGGAGCGCAGGCCACCGCCCCCAACATCCCTGAGGGTTCCAGCTGAGGGCTGCACACCCCGGACTTCCATCTCAAGCTGAGTTGGTTGTGTAGCAGCACATAGAGGCAGTTAAAATAGGTCAAGGCTCCACAGAGTGAAACCCTGTGATTTGCTGCCCTCTACACAGTTTTCTGTTTGCTAAAAAAGTTCTACGCCTGCACAGGAAGTAGTGACATATGCCTTAGTCTGCACTGTTCACAAGGCTGAGACAGATCACGTGAGCATACAAATCTGAGGCCAGTCTTTTGATCCTCTACTTGTTTTGGCATAATTTTAATAGAAAATACTGTAAACATGATTAATATATACTAATGAGCAGTGGCTTTAAATATTATGACATTTTCTGAAAGCATCTGCTTTTGCCCAAGGTGGAGAAAAAAGGTGCAAAAGCCAAATGACCAGAATTTGCAGGGCCTATTACCAAACAGAAAGAATATCACCAGAGAAGGGGCCTCCAGGACGCAGTAAAACATGCCCCTCAACCTTCACCTGTGCCGGAGGACACGACCACAGCGTGATCCCAGAGAGGAGTGGGCTGGATAATCCTTGGAGCTCTTACAAAGTCAAGAAAACTTTTCTTCCCACCAGCCACCTGGAAGACCTCACAAGACGCAGAACTTCAGCAAAATCCTCAGAATATGTTGCCTTCGTAGTGGAGCTAAGTTAGTCCTAAAGACTTCTATGGAATCACCATAAGAAAAATGAAAAGCCTCAAAAGAATCATCCTGATTCCAAGGAATTAACTGCACCCCAAAATTCAGTAGTATTTAAATTAATGTAATGATTTTGAGGGAAAAATTAGAACCCTTATCTGATTTCAACACTTCTATGAAGTTAAATTGTGAGACAGAAACCCACATAGGCATTGTCCGAAGTGAAGTATTGAGAGAAGCAGAGTATGGCACTCTTATAAAAGGGACATTAAGGGGCTGTCTCACCTCTTCCTCCCATGTAGAAGAGGGCACACACCAGACCTGAACCTTGGTAATATCCTGGTTTCAGATTTTCATACTCCAGACCTGTGGGAAATGGAATTCTAGTGCTCATAAGCCATAGCAGCCAGAGCTGACTAAGACACATACCAAGATAATTCAATGGAGAAATGCCAGGCTTCTTAGCAAATGCCCCTGGGGCACTTGGACATAAATAGGCAATAATCATAACCACAATGATTCTTAGCTTCCACCCTGAACATAAGTCCATTCAAAATATATAATAGACTTACTATAAAGCCTAAAACCACTACAGCCAGGGATATAGCTCAGTGGTTCCGGTGCCTGTCTTGCAAGCGCAAGGACCTTAGTTCCCCAATAACCACACAACAATACTGGGCATGGAGACTCACCCCAGCAGTAATCAGTACCACATACCACAGTGCCGGGCGTGGTGGCTCACGCCTGTAATCCCAACACTCGGGAGGCAGAGGCAGGAGGATTGCTGTGATGTGAGTTGGAGGCTGAGCTCAGAGCCAGCCTGAACCACAAAGCGAGACCCTGTCTCAAAAAACCTTAAAAAAAAAAAAAAAAAAAAAAAAAAAAAAGCTAAAACCACTGAACATAAAATGTAGGAAAAAACTTGGTGTCCTTGCAGTAAACAACTATATTTTCAGAAATGCTATCAAAAGCATAAACATAAAGGAAAAGTTGACAAATCTGACTTCAGCAGAGAGAACTTACTCATTTGCAAAGACAACAGAATTAAAATACAGGTCACAAACTAGGGAAAATATTTTCAAATTACACCTGTTACAGTACTTGTATGAAAAATGTATAAAGAATTCTTTAACCCAATTTGAAAAGTTTAAAAACAGACAAAACAAAGCTGCAAATGTTGTCAGTGGTGTTCTTGCCTAATGTGTGTGAGGCCCTAGATTTGATCCTCAGCACCACAAAAATAAATAAATAAATGGCAAAAACTGAACAACAAAAACAAAAAGCAACTGAGCTTAAAAATGAGCAAAGAAAAAGAGAACTACAGGCCAATCTCCCTAATGAACATTGATGCAAAAATCTTCAATAAGATACTGGCAAACAGAATACAGAGAGTCATCAAGATCATACACCCTGACCAACTTGGATTCATCCCAGGGATGCAGAGATGGTTCAACATACATAAATCAATAAATGTAATGCACTGCATTAACAGTCAAGGACAAAAACCATATGATCATCTCAATAGATGTGGAAAAAGCATTTGACAAAATCCAATACCTATTTATGATCAAAACCCTGCATAAAATTGGAATAGATGGTCTGTATCTCAAACTAATAAGAGCTATTTGTGAGAAGCCAACAGCCAGCATCACCCTAAATAGTCTAAAACTGAAACCTTTCCCACTAAAATCAGGTACAAGACAAGGATGTCCACTTTCACCACTCCTGTTCAATATTGTGCTGAAGACATTAGCCACAGCAATTAGGCAAGACAAAGAAACAAAAGGAATAAAGATAAGAAATGAAGAAGTTAAACTGTCATTTTGCTGATGACATGATACTCTATCTAGAGGATTCTAAAAATTCAACCAAGAGACTGCTAGACCTTATTGTCAAACTTAGTAGTGTAGCTGGATACAAGGTTAATGCTCAAAAATTATTAGCCTTTATATACACAAACAACAGATTCACTGAGAGAGAAATTGGGGAATCAATCCCCTTCACAATAGCATCCCCCAAAAATGAAATATCTAGGAATCATTCTACCAAAGGAGGTGCATGACCGCTACTCTGAAAATTACAGCACTCTGAAAAAGGAGATAGAAGATACCAGAAAATGTAAAGACATCCCTTGTATTTGGGTTGGAAGAATCAATATCATCAAAATGGCTATACTCCCATAACTGTTGCACAGATTCAACACAATCCCAATTGAAATCCCAACAGCATATTTCACAGATCTAGAGAAAATAATTCAAAAATTCATCTGGAATCACAAAAGACCTAGAATAGCAAAAGAAATTCTAAGTAATAAGGACATGATGGGGGGGGATTACGATCCCCAACTTGAAACTATACTACAAAGCCAATGTGATAAAAATTGCATGATACTGGCAAAGCAGCAGACCCAAGGACCAGCAGAGTAGATTAGAAGATCCAGAAACTACTCCAGACACACTAAGCTATCTCATTTTTGACAAAGGATCCAAATACTCTCAGTGGAGGAAGGATAATCTCTTTAACAAATGGTGCTGGAAAAACTGGACTTTAACCTGCCAAAGTCTCAAGCTAGACCTAGCTCTTTCACTGTGTACTAAAATAAAATCAAAGTGGATTAGGGACCTAAACATTAAAACAGACACACTAAACCTGCTACAATACAGATTAAGTAAAACTCTTGAAGACATTGGTTTAGGGAAAGATTTCATGAACAAATCTTCTATAGCACTAGAACTGGTAGAAGAAATCGTAAATGGGATCTCATCCTATTGAGAGGTTTCTGCATAGCAAAAGAAACCACCAGCAAAGCAAAAAGGCAACAACAATATGGGAAAGAATCTTTACCAGCCATTTCTCAGACAAAGGATTACTATCTAGAATATTTAAAGGGCTTAAAAAAATCAGTCCACCCAAATTTAAAGACCCAATTCAAAAATGGGCATCTGAAATGAACAGATACTTTTCAGAGGAAGAAATAAAAGCAGCTAAGAAGCATATGAAGAAATGGTCAACATCAGTAGTCATGTGAGAGATGCAAATGAAAACAACACTAAGATTTCATCTCACTCCACAAAGAATGGCTGCTATCTCAGAATTAGCTAGCAATAAATGTTGGCGAGGCTGTGGAGAAGAAGGAACCCTTCTCCACTGTTGGTGAGAATGTAGACTCTTCCAACTCCTGTGGAGATCAGTTTGGAGAGTCCTCAAAAAACTACAATTAGAGGTGCCATTTTACCCTGCTATTTCTCTGCTAGGTATATATACAAAAGAATGAAAAGATTCATATCACAGTGACATATGTGCACCCATGTTTATAGCAGCTCAGTTTGTGACTGCTAAATCTTGGAAACACCCCAAATGCCCATCAACAGGAGACTGGATGTAAAAGCGGTGGTTCTTCTACAGAATGGAGTATTACTCTGCCATAAAAAATGATAAGATTGAATCATTTATGCCTAAAAGGACGTAACTTGAGGACATCCTCATAAGTGAAATAAATAGGTCACAGATGTGTAAATATCGTATCTTTTCTTTGGTATGAGAAAATGAAGATGTAAATAAGTTCTAGAATGTATGTTATATATTGTGAAATAGAAAATACTCAAAGCTAAATGGAGTGAAGGGAAAAATAATGAGATTATAACAAAAAAGAAAGGAAACAAAGCTTCTGTATACAGGGTAGGGGTGGGAGGGTGAGTAGGGGTATGGGAAAAATGAGAAATAAGTTGTGTCATGTACTGGTACAAATTCTCATTGTTGAGTGCAATCATGTTGTGTATATGTAATGTACCAATAAAGATTTCAGTTAAGAAAAAATGAGCAAAGAGTGCCAGGGATTTGTCTCAAGTGGTATTGCACCTACCTTGGAAGCACAAGGGCCCAAATTTGATCCCCAGTCCTGCCAGGAAAAAAAAAAAAAAGAGCAAGCAAAGAATTTGATTAGATATTTCTCAAATAATTAATAATAATAATAATAATAATAATAATACAGATACGGTCACTAGCCAAGTGAGAAGTTGCTCAGTATTACTAATCATTAGACAACATAAATGATATGACACCTTGCACCCATTAAGATAATCATTCTCGGGGGCCGGGGAGTTAGCTCAGTGGTTCCGGCACCTGTCTTGCAAGCGCAAGGGCCCAGGTTCGATTCCCCGGTAACCACATAATAATACTGGGTGTGGAGACCCACACCCAGCAGCAACCAGTACTACATACCACAGTGCCGGGCGTGGTGGCTCACGCCTGTAATCCCAGCACTCGGGAGGCAGAGGCAGGAGGATTGTGATGTGAGTTGGAGGCTGAGCTCAGGGCCAGCCTGAACCACAAAGCGAGACCCTGTCTCAAAAAACCTAAAAAAAAAAAAAAA
>PVIR01039088.1:0-14137 GCA_004026965.1 Petromus typicus | reverse complement strand
AGACAGGCGCCGGAACCACTGAGCTAACTCCCCGGCCCCCAATATCTGTCTTAAGCAGAACTGAAATGTGACATTTATTGAAAGGTACCTGCATGTTGAACCCTGTCACAAGCCCCAGATGTGGCTGCCTTAACATGTCCCAGGTGTAAGGTCTCTCTCCCCCTGCTATCTGCTGTAGGGTCTTTCCAAGAGTTGCTCTCGATGGTGGGTGTACTTTGCTGAAGAGGATCTCTGTAAGTACCAAGGCGTGGCTCCTTGCCTCAGTGGTACAGTTTTGAATGGCCACCAGAAGTCCACAGCATGTCCTGGGCCAGCTGCAGGCTCTTCGAGCTGCACAGCACCCGCACCTCCTCTGCTTCCTTCCCACCGCTCTGTTCTAAGCCCTCTCCTGGCAAACCTCCTGCACTCGAGCCTCTGCCTCACAGTGCATCTTCTGGGGGACACAAACAAAGCAGTGACTTACTTAGTCCTCTCCACCACCTTATGAAATGAGTCCACTGGTGTCTTAGTGTAGGGGAAAAGGTAGCTGTTTACCAGTTATGCAGAATTCCTGAGTTTCCTTATCACCAGTTCACAGGATGTTTCAGGGGATCTTGTTAAGTTTTGTGTTACTGAATCTTGCAAATGAGATTGGTAAACAAACACTGGGATAGGAATCAGGAAGAACTGCTAGGCCTGTCCCAGGAAATGCCCCAGGCCACCTCTTCTGTTTTTACCCCTATGCATTGCTACTTTGTATTGGCTCCATAATAAAAGAGCTGTTGGAAGACAGCTGGGTGGCTCAGTCCTCTGAGGCTGTTCTCCCTGCTGGATCTCATCCCTGAGTGCCTCGTTTCTTTCTGCGACCCCGGACATACATCGCACTTACACCGACATCTTAAGAGCCAAGAAAAACAAGGATGTGAATAGGTTAAAAAGTTTGACCAAAGTCCCCATCAGTAAATGGCAGAACCATCGCCCGAAATCTGACAGTCTAGTTCTAAACCGTTCTTGACTTAACTTGCAGCTTCTTGTTCAAAATTCCAAAATAGGAACGTTAGCACTCGTCTGTGTCCAGTCCACTAGTAGGCTGAGGCAGGGGATGGTGAGTCTAAGCTCAGCCTCCGGAATTTAGCAAGACTCTGTGTAGTAAAAAAGGAAAGAAAAACCTTAAAGAGATCCGAGGGGCAGTGGGTGTGTCTGTAAAGCCCTTCTCAGGATTTGAGACTCTGCGTGGTATTTTATCACCTTTATTTCAGAGATAAGGACCCTGAGCAAGGAATGCTTACCTCGGCCAGCACCACCAATCAGTTACAGAGATGGTGCAATTCGTGTTTTGTTTGCACTGAGAAAAGCATGGCAGATTCGTACCTGAAATCTAAATTCTGGCCACACACCACAATCTGTTGAACTTGAGTCTCTCTGACAGTGTCCGACCACAGCTGTTCAGTCCAGAGCACCCTCCGCATCTGTCTGCGGCTTCCAGCTCTGCCTTCGGGTGAGTCTCTCTACTTCCCAATCCTGTTTCTTTACCTAGATAATGGAGATGATGACTACGGCAATGATGAACGAATTACCGGTGTAATCATAATGCAGTTTTGCCCAGGCTGCACTCTTTACTCCTGTCTTTCATGACCCGAAAGACTCAGAATTTCCTGTGATCGCCTTCGCGACCTGCCTCCTCCTGGGCCTCCCCGACCTGCCACCTCCACGCAAACACTCCAGATGCGTTGCTTTGGTTTCCTGATTTCACTAGAGGTCAGCGTTTTTTTTTTTTTTTTTTTCCTTCCAAGCTGGTGCACGAGGCTCATCTCTGCAGCCTCTCGCGCCCCACGCCGGCGGCTTCAGAGGAGGGGGCACAGTAGTGCCAATCACGCTCCACCCCATCAAGCTCCGGGCCCCGCCTTAGCACCCACCTCCGCTCTCCCATTGGTCAGCAGCCCCAGCCCCACCCCGTCCCTCCGAGAGGATAAAAGGCTCAGCAGGGGGAGCCGAGCTCTTGCGGGTTAGTGATTCAGCCCCCGCCAACTGGCTCTAGTCGCCAAGTCCCCATCCTCGAGCCACTGGAGCCGGTCACTATTCTTCCCACGACGTGCTGCCCTGCTCCCGCAACCATGTGCCGCACTCTGGCCGCCTTCCCCACCACCTGCCTGGAAAGGTAAGAGCAGTTCAGCAACTCCGAGGAAAAAAGTGGAGCTGTAGGTCTGGGGACTTGGGCGGGAGCAAGAGTGGCTCGCTAGTGACTTGAGGAGAGGGGCAGAGAGCACCACGGTGGCAGGAAGAGGGGACACGAAAGGGGCTTGCCACCGTTCCCACCCCGTTACAAAGGGCAGTTCTCAGTCCAAGTCTTTTTTGCTGGAGACTGTGCCATAAAATAAGTATGTTGATACCTCCAGGCCAAACCGAGGCTGCCCCAGTTTTTTAAGGACTTGGTTTTTATTCCATGGCCAGGGCCTGGGTCTCCTTTGCCCTGGGAAGGCAGGGAGATGATTCTGTGTCCCCACCCCACGATGTGCAGACTTTCCAGAGCCTATGTAGCAATTTATAATCCTTACTCAAGCCGGTGATGGGGGAGAAGGTAAAGATGAAGGCAAGGACTGGTTTCCACACAGCCCCGGAAATATCCGGACATGCCTGAGGAATGCATGCTGCTGTTAAAGATGCAAGATGCTGTTAAAGATGCAAGAGATCAGTATCACTTACATAGGGAAAAGCCTATATATTCAGTGCTAAAAACCTGGAAGTGTGAGACATCCCAAAGTACAGCTCTAACTGGCTTTGGTTGCTCCAGCCTTAGTAACACTGGTAAGAAGTCTCTATAACACACACTTTGGCTCCTCGGACAGGCAGAGGGTCATGCGGGTGGAGCAAACAGAATCCTTCCATGCTTCTGATTTGTCTTTCAGAGCCAAAGAGTTCAAGACACGTCTTGGGATCTTTCTTCACAAATCAGAGCTGGGCTCTGATGCTGGCGGTGCTGCCAAGTTCGAGTGGGGCAGTAAACACTATAAAGAGGGGTAAGTTCTGTCCAGTCCAGGACCCCGATGGGGGAAGGAGCCCAAGAAGGAAGAAGAGAGTAGGACACGCTAGGTGGACCTGGGCAGCTATGAATTGTTGCTGTGGCTTCTTGGCCCTGGATGATAGGTGGCCCCAGGGTTTTTAGTCCACCAACAGACAACAGCAGCCCGAGCATGAACGTGTAGTGAGCAGATTTTCCCATCTGCAGGTGTCGCCGCACAGGCTTCCCGAGCTGGGACAAGGTCCAAGACCCTTTGAAGTTGTTGCAACCCTGCTTCCCTCAGTATACGCACCTTGCCTGCATCCTTCTCATACTACAATCCGTGCTTCCTTGGGCTAACGGTACTCACTTGTGAGGCCCTCTTTCCTTATGGAATTATACAAAGCACAGATTGGAAAGTCAGGAAGTCAGGGAAATATAAGCAAGAAGAAGTGGCAGCCTTAGAGATACTCCCTGAAGATACAAGGTCCCCTGGCTTCAGTGTCTGTCTGATTGCTGATTTGTCCCTTGGGAAACACCACCGCTATCCCCTGAACCCAGAGCTAGACTCTCCTAATTCTGAGAAATTGGCTTCCGCAGCCAGCGAGCCAGTCTTTGTGTAAGTTATGCAGCTGCTTGTCAGAGTTATGGCTAGAATTTGTGCCATGGTTTGGTTTGTTGATTTAAAATGCTTTTCTATTAAAAAAAAATCTTGTTTTTTTCTTGCTTAACAGATGTGTCTCAGAAGATGTGCTGAGGTGGAGAGAGTCTTTCGACTCACTGCTGAGCAGTAAAAGTGAGTAGACTCTGCTGTGTCTGTTCTGCGGGTGGCACGTGCATACTCACATGCTTTGGAAACGGGGATGGTGAAAACATGGACAAATAATTCTAACAGCAGTAATAATAATGATCCTCCAGTGTGGCAGCCTCTGTTCAAAATACAAAGGAGGGTCCTTGTTCAAGAGGACTGCATTCTAAAAATAGAGCCATTAACTGCAGTTGCTATCTTCTTTGCTTCCCAGCTGTCCCCCAGTCTGACCTGTCTCCCTTTCTTTCCCTGTGCACAGATGGAGTGGCAGCCTTCCGCGCCTTCCTGAAGACAGAATTTAGTGAGGAGAACCTGGAGTTCTGGCTGGCCTGTGAGGAGTTCAAGAAGATCCGATCAGCCACCAAACTGGCTTCCAGGGCCCAACGCATCTTTGATGAGTTCATTCGCAGTGAAGCCCCGAAAGAGGTCAGTGCCCCGACGTGATCAAAGCACCTTTCAGACTTTTCCCCTTCCCCACAGAGAACCGAGGAGAGGGCGGGGGTGCAGTGAGGGTCTGAGTTCTGGAGTCATATGGGCTTGTCACAGGCAGAATGAGCCCAGTGGCCGGAGGCTAGAATGGCCAGGTCCGTGCTGCTGCTCGGTATCACCCTCAGACCCAGAGCAGGATGGGTCAGCAGAATTTTAGGCTTCTGTCCATACCCACCTTTGTGAATCAGTTATTTTTAGGCCCTCAGTACACTCACTGATTATTGCGAAGACAAGGCCATCACAGGGATCTTGTGTAACTTAGCTCGGTCTCCTGGCTGACCTGTGGTCTGCTGTCATTTTTTACCCTCTTTCAACCTTCCTTCTGGTCACCTCTGCCTGGCTTTTGAGTTTGATAAAATCGTGGAGTCCCCTAGTGGAGAAATTAGAGTAATGCCTTACATTCATATGTGATACATTGTTTGAGGACTGCTTTTATTATTCTGCTATTTCGTAAAAGTTTATTTAAGAGAAGTTAAGTGCAAGATGTTGTACGTGTACAGTCTCAGGGAATATAGTAATAAACAAAATCCCTGTGCTAATGGAATTTATATGCTAATAAATACCAATAACCAGTTAAAGAAATACAAGCCAGGACAGACGATTTATGGTCTGGTCAACTAAAACTGGTGATGGAAGTTAGGGGGCACCAGTGGCTGGAGTGGGGTGGGTGGAGGCAGAGCCTCTCATTGGACGAAGGGAAGTCGGGAGTGTGCTGTTTGATTAAGTGTCATACGAGCAGAGAAATGAAAGAGCTGAGAGATGGAAGGACATATCAGCAAGGAAGCAGGAAGTGCAAAGGCCAGACCATGCGGAGTGGGTTTTAAAGGGCTCATTCAAACTGTGCAGACAGACAGACCGAGGAGGTGAGGACAGGGACCAGCTAGAGGCCCTGAAACTGATCTAGGGGAGACGTGGTGAGTCAGACCAGGACTGTACCAGAAGAAGGGACAAAAGGAGGCTGGGTTCGCATAGACTCTTAAAATACCTTCTCACTAATTCTGAGAGATTGGAAGAAATACACTGGATCTGCTGGGGGACAGTTGCAGAATTGAAGAGCTCACCAGCCGGCCCTTTTGTAGCCCAAAAGGCCCCTTCGCCCCTTCTGCACCCTTCACCCTGTGCTTGCCTTCTTTTCATAGGTGAACATAGACCATGAGACTCGAGAACTGACGAGGACAAATCTGCAGGTGGCCACAGCCATGTGCTTTGATGTGGCACAGGGGAAGGCGCGCACTCTCATGGAAAAGGACTCCTATCCGCGCTTCCTCAAGTCACCTGCCTACCAGGACCTGGCTTCCCAAGCCTCTGCCACCGCTGCCTCTGCATCCAGCTGCACCCTGGCTGAGCCCTCGCATACCTGAGAACTTCGGGGCAGTGAGGAAACCAGCGGGAGGAGAGGTGGAGTCTCCCATCCCTGTGGCGGCTGCCCCTGTAGAAGAAGCAGGTTCTGTCCAGCAAGTGCAAGAGGACAGTGGAAGGGGACCAGCCCAGCAGCCTTTGGGGAGGAATACTTGCTCCTCCAGATACTATAGGTTTTGTGCCATGTGTGACAACACCCCCTCCAACCAGGACCTGTGGCTAAGGGACCTTGGACCCAAACATGGGGATGCAGCAGTTAACTCTGGCTCTTGTCTTTCCCACTGGGGCAAGGACAGATTCCAGGGTGCCTAGTGACACTTGAAAGGAATGGAGATGAGGACAGCCTGAGAGTTGCCTGTGGATCGGTTGAGTTCGATCACATCTTGCTTTGCTAATTTCCTTAGATGGCCAGGGGTATGGAATCTTCCTGTTTTGCCCTCGCTCACCCATCTCTGTCCCAGGTCTCCTTGGGGCCCCAGGCTTCTGCTTATTAATGTTCCCCTGTACCCTCCTTGCAGCCTTTTCAAGGTCAGCAAGTCCATGAATTCTTGCCCAGACATTTGTATACCTCAAAGACTAGCCACCAACCTTTTGGAAAAGGGACCGCCTAGCACATGTGAATGTAGCCTGGTGCTCTCAATGGCTTTGTGCAGGAGGCCCCAGCCCATGTCTGCATCAGTTCCACCCAGGAGCAGGCCCTTGGAGGGTCCTCTCCTGAGCTCTGTGTGCCCTTGACGTGAGGCCTAGGAGGAAAAAGGTAGAGGCCTCTTGGGCAGCAGGGAATGAGCAAGAAAGGGGTCATAAGAAACAAATCTCTTGGCCATGCTTCCAAGTCTTGCAGAAAGCAAGCCAGTATTTTCTGCGGGCCCAAAAAAGGATAAAGAGGTGCCCTGGGATGGAAAAAGGTCTTGACTTTCTTTTTTGTGGATGTGAGATGCACGCGGGAGTGTTGGGAGGGTTGGGGTGGGTATCACAATGGCCTAGGAGCAGAGTGTGAGGCTGGGACTCAAGCTGGGGAGTAGGGTGGCTTGAAAGGGTGAGCTGGGCATCAGAGCTGGCTGCCACCTCAGGCCTCATCTGATGAACATTCTGAGGTGAGACTTCCCGCTCCAGATGAATCTACCTGGACAGCCCCCTCTCACCCTGGGATAGCCAACACTGCCCTCTGCGCACTTGAACTCCTCCAGGAGGAAATTATTTAAGGATAATGTGTTTTCAGTATGCCGATCATCATTGTGTATTACTTTTGTTACTGTTATTGTCATTATTCTTTATTATCATGTTTCACTTTCTCCACCGGAGAACCTTAGCAGGAGTTGCTGCCTGACTGTCCCCTCCCTTTGACCAGACTCTACCTCTGAATGTGCTGGGAGCCACTTTGGGCCTGTCAGGGACATGTCATTGTTTAAATATTTATTTATTGTTGACCAAGGGAACTGGATTCCTTGATGTGAGTGATGTATGTGATCTCTGTCAGCATGCTATACTCTCACAAAATAAAAATAAAAGTCAATCTGGTCTCCAAGGGTTGTGTGGACGGGAAAAGGGGCCAGGGGATGGGGAAATGGTGGGCAGGGGGTAAGCTCCTGCTGTACGCGTGACATCTGTTTACCTGTCAACCAGAAGAAGCAGAGAGAGAGAGGACAATGCTCAGGGTGGTCTTCCGCCTCCGGTACCTGTACCTTGTGCTTCCAAGGTAGGTGTGGTAACACTTCAGCTAAATCCCTGGCATGAGGCCATACTCTTAAGTGAATAAATGGGACACACATACAAATATCAAGTTTATATCTGTTGTGATAAAACTGTAAGAGTAAATGAGGACAAAAACATGTAATAGATAATGTAAAATAGGAAGTGAATGTCCAAAAGGGTGGGGGAAGTAGGTAAGGGGGTTGGGGGAAAGGAAGAAGGGAAGGAATATATATGAGAAAAGAAGAAAAAATAGGTTTGGAACTAGGGAAGAGTAGGGGGAGGAAGGGAAGGTAGGAGAGGGGGTAAAAATCAAAAACCAAGTATATCCTGTACAGGTAATCCCCAAAGATGAGCACCAATCAACTTAAAGGAAAATAAACCTAGAAAAAAAAGTCACCTTCTCAGCGTAAGCCCCTCCAAAGAGAATTAATCACAGCCACTCCTGTGATTTTAAGACACTTTAATGATCTTGATTGTAGCATGCAGAACGTGGTGGACTCTTCAGGGTCATGGGGTCATTTCACCTTAGTAAGGTGGGGTGCAGCAGAGCACAGAGGTGGCTCCCAGGCCTGGCTGAGAGTCATGGTGTCGGGGTTGGAGTCTTGGCCCAGTTTTTAAGTATTTCGTCTCTGAGGTGAATGTAAGAGTGCACCCTTCATGGGAGGTCGGCACCATGTTGGTGGCCCCTAAATACAATATTGACTTTTTATTTTCCCTGGTTCCTAATCCTTAGTACAGGAAAATTTAGTCATGAACACTGTATTATCTTTTTGAATAAAATAGCAGAATCAAGATTTGAATTCAAGACTTTTCTTGTTAGTGTAGCTGTCTCAACAAATGTACAGTATGTGATGTTCAGAACATTTGAAGGTTTGAGAAAGGGTAAGATCAGAGGCATTAGTAAGCCAATGGACTGCATGGAGTGCAAAAGTCACTGAAAGCCATCAGTTTGAAACAGTTGCTTCCTTGACTGCACAAGGCCGACTCACTTGTCACCCTCTACTGCCTCCCTGTGGCCATGATAGACAATGCAAACTTTTTGCATTGTTTGATTTCAATCAGTTTTAAAGTTTAGCTTCTACCTTTGGGATTACTGCATTAAATGTAATCCCAAAGGTGGAAGCTAAATTTAAAAAATGGCAGTATAGCTTTTTTCATTAATTAATTTTAATAAAAACAAAATTTTAGTGAAATTAGAATTATTAACAACTGATCACAGCACAGTGACTATAGGAACTAAACCAAGATTTTTTTATTACATGGGGCTGAAATTAACTTTAAAATTGAAAGTGTTAGGAAAGGGAAAAGGTGTTCAGGGTCTATTATGTGCTGATCTCAAGGTAGTTCACTTTCACCAAACACTTTAAATTGGTCCAGTAATTTAAATTGCTTTAGGGAAGAAAAGAAAGGTAAGAACTATAAGGCAATTAAGTACTACAAAATTCAGTTTGAGTCTTTAATATTTAGAAAAGATACCTCTGGCTTTACAATGTTGGTGACTTCCAAGTTATGATTGTGAATCTGTATAATGAATTAACTTTGAGAAAAACAAAAATTCATGCATTCATCTTTCGTTTGTAAGGAGTTCCCATCTCAGGGATAGTTTTGTACTGTAGTGTGATCATCTTTGCTAATTCCATCTTGCCTAATCCAAGGGAAACTTCACAGACAGCATGTAGTGATTTAGACTCCAAGGTAGCAGGCTCCGAGGTAGATGACCGGAGCCAACCTGTATCTGCTGAATAATTTTTAGCATATTACTCAAATTCCTAGAGACTCCACTTTTTCCTGTAGAATGTGAACAGCAATCATATTGGCTTCAAAGGATTTTCATAATGACAGAATGAGAAGTATTTATCATAGAGTTCAAACCACTCCAGATCATTCTCACGTTATTGATGTGGGAACATTAGTATTTTAGTTGATATTTATCAACCTTCTGCTTTACAGACAAGATCCTAGGAGAAAGATTTTAGTAAGTTAAATGCAATTCCTTTTTTTAAAAATTATCTTTATTGGTACATTAAATATACACATCATGATTGCACTCCATAATGGGGATTTGTACCAGTATAAGACACAACTTAATTCTCATTTTTTCCCATAGCCCCACCCACCCTACCACCCCCCATATATATATAAAATTTGTTTCCTTACTTTTTTGTTACAATCTCCACATTGTCCCCTCTCACCTTATTAAATGCAATTCATTTTTAAGCTTAGAGCCAATCCCCACAGTCTAAGGGGCTTCTTTGATCAATGGAAAGAAGATGCTAGGGACACTTCTCAATATAAGAAGAGGACAGCCCCCATGCCCTTACATTTCTCCCGGGGCTTGATTTCTCTGTCTCTACCCAAGATTTCCACTCATTTTCCTGGGCCTATTCTCTCCCTCTCTCCCTCTCCCTGTTCCTGTCCCTCTATCCTCCCTCTCTTTTGCTTTTTTGAGAAAGAATATGGCTTTGTAGTTCAGACTAGTCTTGAACTCAGCCTTGAATTTAGCAATCCTCCTGCCTCTGCCTCCTGAGTGCTGGGATTACAAGCATGAGCCACCACACCTGATACTGTGGTATGTGGTGCTGATTGCTGGTGGGTGTGAGTTACCATGCCCGGCATTGTTGTATGTCATTACCGGGGATTGAACTAGGGACCTTGTGTTTGCAAGGCAGGCACCGGAACCACTGAGCTAAATCCCCAAGGGCCTACTCTCTTTGAATTTGTTGATTCCTTCTGCAGACTCTGGACCTTTGAATCTAATCCAGTGGTTGGGGCTTTCTGAGAACAGACTGATCTCTCTTTTGTGCCAAGACAGGTGGTCAGACTCTAACTACCTCTTGGTCAGCTCCTCCTTGATCCTCCTGGCTCAAGATGGTTTTGGGGATATTCATGGCTTCTACCTCATGCCACCCACCAGACTGACTTTCCTTGGTGTCCACATAGACCCGGTACCTGTCCTTCTCCCAGAAGGCTAGATGGTGCCAGGTGCCACTCTGATCTTGCTTGCTTGTGTAACATAACCACTGTAACTGGCCACAGAAAAGTTACCTTAAATTCTGCGATAGTTGATCTGGTACCAATTTAGATAAATTAGCAGATTAGTTTCATACAGCTCTGGGTATGTCTAGAAAACTAACTGAAGGGGAAGATTCACACTGGGAGTGGTGGCATCAACCAGTCTGCTTGTAATCTGAATAGAATAAAAAAGGAGAAAAGAAGGAAATCATCTGTTTATTCAGAGGTGCCACCGTCTTCACTGCAGTCTTTGGATATTCATCTCCAGGCTTTCAGTGAGGACTCTTTTTTTTTTTTTAAGGTTTTTTGAGACAGGGTCTCGCTTTGTGATTCAGGCTGGCCCTGAGCTCAGCCTCAAACTCACATCACAATCCTCCTGCCTCTGCCTCCCGAGTGCTGGGATTACAGGCGTGAGCCACCACGCCCGGCACTGTGGTATGTGGTACTGGTTGCTGCTGGGCGTGAGTCTCCACACCCACTATTGTATGTGGTTGCCAGGAATTGAACCTGGGCCCTTGCGCTTGCAAGACAGGCGCCGGAACCACTGAGCTAACTCCCCGGCCCCACAGTGAGGACTCTTTACCCTTTCAGCCTAGTCCCTCTGACTACCTGACATGAACTCACATGGGACTCTAGTGAGCTCCAGGCCTTTTGACTTGACTGGACCCTCTGGTTCCATAGTGTGCTGGCAGTCCTGTTGCATTCTTCCAGCCTGACTCTGTAGGTGTTCACGGTAAACCTACCATATACATCCCTTACACTCCTCTAGGGAATCTTAACTGATACAAACCTTTAGGGGAGTTTCCAAAATCATAAAAACATTTTTTTTGGGGGGCCTACCTCTTAAGAAATATCTCCATGAGGTCCGGTGTGGGGACATTTAAAGGTCTTCTCTGGGAAAAAGTGTCAGAGAGGGGCACTATATTTATTTTCCAAAATAATCCACCCAGACCAGTTGGATTTTTATTCCAATGGAGCTCCCCCCCCCACGTTATAAAGCTAATATCTGCTTTGGAATTGTGGCTCAAATATAAATATGAGAAGAGAGAAAATATTCTAAAATGAGAAAAATGTCTGGGCAGCTGGCAGCTAAGAGCAATCTGTATGTAGTGTTTCCACTAAACATGAACAAAAATTAGATGGCTACCCCATGACTGGGTGGAACAAGACCAAAATGAGCCACCCTTGAACCATGACTGCATATGAGACGGTCAAAAGCAGCTGTATGTTCTGTCCCTCTTGCTAATGTGCGGCCACTGCTTCTGCGTCAGCGACAACTCCAGCTCTACTCACTTCCTTCTCCTTCCTAGATAATTAACAATCGGCGAGGTCGTGAAATGCCTCCGGCTTCCCAGGGCACCAGTCTGTGTTCAGCCTGTGATTTCCTCTCGCTGAGATGGTTCTACAGACCCTGCGGTGAGTTCGTTCTAGCGGCAGCTGGTTATTACACCTGGTTGGGTCTCACTATACAGACGGTCCTTCTCAGGGAACTTCCACACGTGTCCCCATAGTTCAGGAGTCTTGGCCACATCTCCTGCTCAGGACAAAGCAATAGCCACTGTTAGCACCAGCTGCTGCCCTAGCCTTGGACCATCGCTGATTCTCAGTTGGATTATTGCAATAGCCTCAAGGAAAGGAACATTTTTAGGCCCATTCAACTCAGCCGTGCTTCGCTGAGTCAGTGATTTGTGAGTTGGGCAGCCCTCAAAATCAGAACAACTTTGAACAACTCTAGCCTGAAACCTTGTCAGGCAGCAATTACAGAGAGGTGCTGAGATGTCATACTTTTCTTTCACAAAAAGTACACTTTCAGTTAGCCTTCCGGTTAGTTTATACTAAGGCTGTAGTTTATGACATAAGGACTCAAGTATGGAGGAATCTTCAGCCCAAGGTTAGCATAACATCTCCTATCTGGCTTTCCGATTTCTTCCTTTGGCTCTATTAGAGTCATCACCATGCAAAAGGCTCCTAAACTGCGCAAGTTCTAAAATGGCTCCCTTTACCATTCGCCCTAAACTGGGTCCACAATGGCTTCCTTTCTCGCGAGACAAAGGGCGGCCTATCTGTAAACTCCCTAACCTGCCACCCATGGCCGGTCAATCTCAGTCCACCACAGTGCTCTCCCAACCCCCAACTGCTGTAAAAACCTCACTCCCCTTCGGCAGGACCTCTCATCATTGTTTGAGGTAGCCCGGGAGCTTTCACCTCTGTTAAAGTCTTGGAATGCGTGTTCCTATTTCAGCTTGTTTTTCTTTCAGGCTCCCATCTCCGGACTGAAAATGATTCTCTAAATGTACAATTCAGACTCTATTCCCCTTTTGCATCTCTCCGATGGCTGTCATGTTGCTCAGTGTTAAAGCTGAAGTGCTTACAGCGGTCCCCAGGGTCCTTACCTCCACCCGCCGTTTCCCCTCACTCACTGCACCAGCCTGCCCCGCAGTATGCTTCTCCTTGATCACACCATGCAAACTCCTTCCTCAGGGCCTTTCACTTGCTATTTCTTTCTGATTTTTGACTCTTGCCCTAGAAATTTGCTTCTGTATCTTCCTAGAGTTTTTTCTCAAATATTATCTGTAGGATGAGTCCTTCTCTAAGTATTCTGTCTAGGAAAATTATAGTTCCTACCCTGCATTTGCAATCTCCTTATTCTACTAATTCCTTGCAGATTTTTTTTTTCTTAGGTTTTTTGAGACAGGGTCTCACTTTGTGGTTCAGGCTGGCCCTGAGCTCAGCCTCCAACTCACATCACAATCCTCCTGCCTCTGCCTCCTGAGTGCTGAGATTACAGGCGTGAGCCACCACGCCTGGCACTGTGGTATGTGGTACTGGTTGCTGCTGGGTGTGGGTCTCCACACCCAGTATTGTTATGTGGTTACCAGGGAATCGAACCCGGGCCCTTGCGCTTGCAAGACAGGCGCCGGAACCACTGAGCTAACTCCCCGGCCCTCCTTGCAGATTTTTCATCATAAAATATACTATGACTTACTTTCATTGTCTTGCTTCACTGTTCGTTTTGCTCAGTGATGTAGCTCAAATCTCAAGAACAGAGCCGGCTACTTGATCACTCTTAGTTTCCTCACCCCAAAAATTGGGATACAAATAGTAGCTACTTCAAGAGGTTTTAGGTCATGCGAGTCATTGTGTATAGTCAAGATAGTTCCTGGAGGACACTACAGAGCTATGTAAATGTCTTCTATTAGTAAAAGCGCTGCCATCATCATTCTGACTGCTATTATTCGCGTAGGTGGCAGAGCAGCATCTGCAAAGGCAAAGATGCAGGAAGCAGTATGATGTGTTGGGGAAACTACAGAGTAGCAGTCAGGATACCTTCAGAAGTAGAGACAGTTACAGATTTTATTGAAGACATCTCACCCTGAAATCCTGTTAGGTGTTGAGTTGTGTTCAACTATGTATGATCTGTTTCATCCTCCTGAGAGTTTGGCACCATGAGGAAGTTCAGGAGTCTGTATGCAAATTAGTCTTGGGCAAATCGTCATGGTCCAAGCTCTCACAATAGCCACTAGCACTTGATAAACCTGAATTGAGTGCATGATGGGTTTAAGTGTTTATTCTCCGTTGTTTTTCCCCCATGGAAGCATTTTCAATAACATGGGAAAGATATAAGCAGATTGGATGGAGCTGGATACTGCAAGCAGACAGGTAGAGAGGCTGAGAGGTATATGACATCGCTTTCTTCTTCAGGATGAAAAAGCGCTTTTCTTGGGCTTGCTGCAGGAGGAGCGCAGCTGTGGGGCAGCTGCGCTTCGCTCTTTGCTTTCGATTTCTTTCTCGGCTCCGCC
>PVIR01039087.1:0-14111 GCA_004026965.1 Petromus typicus | reverse complement strand
TTTTTTTTTTTAGGTTTTTTTTTTTGAGACAGGGTCTCGCTTTGTGGTTCAGGCTGGCCCTGAGCTCAGCCTCAAACTCACATCACAGCAATCCTCCTGCCTCTGCCTCCGGAGTGCTGGGATTACAGGCGTGAGCCACCATGCCCGGCATTGTGGTATGTGGTACTGGTTGTTGATGGGCATGAGTCTCCATGCCCAGTATGGTATGTGGTTACCAGGGAGCTAACTGGGGGCCTTGCGCTTGCAAGATAGGTGCCAGAACCACTGAGCTAAATTCCCAGCCCCCACAATTTTTATCTTTTTATAGTGGTCTCTATCAACAGAACTGATAGACATTCCATCCTCTGTTCTGAGTGACTATTTACTCTAAATATTCTTAAATATTTAAGAATATTCTTAAAACTGCATATTTCCTCAAATCTGTTCCACCCCTTCCCATTCAAATTATAGCAGATTATCTATTTTGTCTACACTTTTGCTGCTGAACTACTTGAATTTCAGTACTCACTTTATTGCTTTAGCAAATGTGAACATTTAATGTTCAGTGAATTCCTTAACCTCTCTAAATTTTAGTTTCTTCATCTATAATATTGGAATCATAACATTTTATTACATATATTTCATATTATTTACTATGGATTGTATATATTTCACTGTAGTACTCCATGAGCTATTCTGAGGATCCAGGTACTTAATATTTGAGTATCCAAAGTAGAATCTGGAACTATACATATTCAGAAAAGACTCTATTACTGTCACATTTAAATATTAATAAAGTTTTGGAAATCTATGGGCAAAATTATTTTCTAAAGAAGATTTCTTCTTAAGAGCAAGCAGAAAAGACTTATAAAAAATTTTCTTGATGAGCAAACATCTATCTCTGTTTTCTTGCTTAGGAATCTAATATGGCTACATGACTCAAAAGTTTCATCATGTGAAGTGTGTTCGATGAAAAGTCAATTGAACTCCTTTTTCCCCAGCTACTCACTGCACTTAACCAAACATAATGATGACTTTTTTGTGGATTCTTCCTGTGTTAGCCACTTTAAGTGACATATTTTCAATGCCAGACATAAATGATAAGGAAATATTTAAACTTCAGCAAACATGTTAAAACTTACTCTCATTTTCCCTCCTAGCTTCTGTTAGCTAGGCCCTATTGTTTCATCACTGACATTGTGAATGCATATGAAAACTACATAATATTCCTTTAGGTTTTGCATTGTGTTGTTTTGGCTTTAATACATGTATAAATACTTAAGTAAATGCGAAGTTAATGAATTAAGGTTCATTTGAAGAAAAATAGAAAAAATACAAGTTATTTTGTGTCTCCTATTGAATATAGCTAAATTTGAAAACTGAAGAGTAGTCAATGGATTGGGAAGAAGATGAAAGTGCTACCAAACAAGCCACGATTTCCCCTTGGTTTTCCCTGACTGGTCCTAAGACAGCACAAAAGCTGAATCTGCACAGACATGGGACAATCAAAATGCGTCATGAATGTTTACATTTTTTAAAATATTACAATAATATTGTAATATAATTAATGTGATCATTATGTATATCTAAAATAATTCAATAAAGTTTAAAAATACAGGGGCCGGGGAGTTAGCTCAGTGGTTCCGGCGCCTGTCTTGCAAGTGCAAGGGCCCGGGTTCGATTCCCCGGTAACCACATAACAATACTGAGTGTGGAGACCCACACCCAGCAGCAACCACTCACGCCTGTAATCCCAGCACTCGGGAGGCAGAGGCAGGAGGATTGTGATGTGAGTTTGAGGCCGAGCTCAGGGCCAGCCTGAACCACAAAGCGAGACCCTGTCTCAAAAAACCTAAAAAAAAAAAAAAAAAGAAAAAGAAAAAAAAGTTTAAAAATACAAAAAAATGGCAAAAACTCTGGGACAAGTGTGTTCAAAATGAAGAAGAATGTTCTGATAGTTTTTAATGGCATATATCTTACTTACCATAATAATTTTTTAACTTTTAACATTCAATCAAATGATATGATTTATCATATCAATGTGATAGTTTCCAATCACACCTCACACATGCTAACAGAGCTTATGTTTAGATCTGAAATGTTATGAGTTAAATGTTTAGTCCATGGCCCAGCACTGTGAGAGGTAATGAACTGAGAGTGTACCTTTCAGGAAGACAGAGACCCCATCCTCTCCTTTTTCTTTCTCTCTCTCTCTCTGGTTCATATCTGGCCATGAGATAAGCAGCTTCTTCCACCATGATGTAGGACCTCTTTACAGACCTCAAAGCACTGGGCCAACCAGCCATGGACTGAATCCTCCAAAATTCTGAGCCAGCATAAACCTTTATATCTCTTAAACTTATTAGCTCAGGTATTTGTTACAGTAAGAGAAAGCTGACTAACAGTTCTAAGAGTCCTCTTGTCTGTATTTAAGGAGCAGAACAAAGGCCTTCTACTCCAAAAGGCTAGGACCAATCATGTTCTGTTTTTTTTTTTTTTTCTTTTCTTTTCCTCACTCTCCTTTCACTCTTTGCCTTGGAATGTAGACACAGTAGTAAAAAGGGATAGATAAAAGTTCATTCTTCAGCCAAAGGTCTGGAATGGAAGCCTCAGTCAGCCAGAAACTCCTGAGAGACTGTAGAAGTGAGAGTTCATGAGAGGCGTCATAACCTCGTTAACAAATGTCTCGACTTGCTTCTGAGTTGTGAACACATGGATCTGGTGCTAAACAGCATAGAACTGAACTGAAGCAAAGGTCATGCTCTAGACATGACGTTTGGGTCTCCCTAAAACTCATACGTGGCATCTCTTCCATCCCCAAAGGGATGGTGCAAGGCAAAGCTTTGGGGTGGTAAGGAGGTTGTGAAGCAGAAGTCTTGTGGATGAGATTAGTGTGTTTTTAAAAGAAGGATGAGAGGGGTAATTTCTCTACCACATGAGGATATAGCAAGAAAGTGGCCCTCTGAAAACCAGAAAAGGGCTCTCAGTAGACATGGAATCTGATGTCTTGTACTTTCCAGCCTGGAGAACTCAAAGAAAGAAATGTTTGTCCCTCAAGCTACCCAGTCTATTGTATTTCTCATGACAGCCCAGTCTCATGAAGCCAGATCGCATACCACATACCAGCCTAACCACAGGGTGAGGGCCATGTGGGAAAACTCCAAACAGGGCTGCCAGCCTCAGGTCACATCCCACAGAGCCCGGTGGAAAGCACGTGTGGCCTGAACCCAACCACATTAATTGCTTGTCTTAAAAAAGGAGTCATTATTCACCATAAAATTTAAACAAGATACAAAGTCTTATAATATTTGAAATGAGCTCAAGGATATTGTGCCTGATGAAAAAGCCAGTCCCAAAAGATTACATGCTATTTCCTATTTGTATAACACTTTTTCAAAGACAACATTGTAGTGACTAAAAACTGATCTGTTCTCAGAGGCCATGGTGAAGGGTGTGGCCAAAAAGGAGCATGAGAGTCTTGGGGTCATGCTGTTTTCATTGCATTAATTTCATTGCATTAGATGAACATAATCATTAAAATTCACAACTCTATATCCAAAAAGTTCAAGTGTAGTGTATCTTCATTTAAAATATATATTTTTAAAAATTAATAAATTACATTATGTTTTCTAAAGTAGTTCAGATATTCCACTACCACTCTCTAGAATTAGGTATTGCTTAAGAGTGAGCCTTCTTCTTTGACTTTATAGGTATTTGGTAGTTTTACTTGGGTGCCCACAGAATCATTTTCATATCTTTGAAATCCAGTAATTTTACCCAGATACATTTCAGAGTTAAGGATCTCAAGAAAATAAGTTGTTACAGAATGAAGCCACTCCAGTGGCCAATTTGCTTTCTATTCCTCCACGCTGTTTTCACACAGCCAAACAGTCCTTGCCAGAGACTGAATAGATGACCTAACCTTAACTATCAAGACTCCAAAACTATCACCTAAATATAAATATACAAAACACTGAACTTTAAGTAGCTTCTTCCTGCAGAAGAAACAGAAAATAACCACATAATAGAATAATATATTATTTGTATATAACATAGAACATAGCATATGTATACTCCATAAATGTTTAACATTACATTTGATAGGTATACATTCATTATACACACACACACACACACACACACACGGAGATATGTAATTTCCATAAATCTCAAGGGAATAATGAAGACAGAATAAGACTAACATCTGGCCCATTGTAGACCCGTGAGATTGAAGACCTTCATCAAGATGAAGGCCGTGGGCGCCACAGCCAAGGTTTAGAATCAATGAGAGAAAGCCATCATCTCTCTCCCTGAGTGCCTCCACCTCTTCTGATGACCAAGAAAAGGAGGCTACATTTGCCAATCAAATTAACTAATTTTTATTGAGCAAGACACCTAGTGAGGCAATGCTTGAGTAGGTGTCACATCGGAATTAGGCCAAGTGTTCTATGTAACCAAAAAATTGCACAATAAGATGCAACTTCCTTCCTGTGACAGGGGAGCATTTCTTGCATCTCAGCGTTTGCCTGCCAAAGGAGTTTCTCCTCTGTATTCAGCCACCTCATGTTTGCCCTGGATTTTCAATCCCCAATACAATACAGCACAGTGTTTCGTTGCAAAGTATTGTGTTCAAAGTACAGTAAAGGATGAATAAAGAACTTATTTACTGGCAGGTTAAGATCAGGCACTGACAGATTCTAGGGCCACATGTAAGGAGGACCATTTAAGAAGGTCTATTGAAAGGCAGATGTGTCTCATGTTAATAATAATAAAAATAAACTACAAAAACAATGAAAAATCTCACTGTGACCTTTTCTTCTTGCATGCTGAGAATTAAATCCGACCTCAAGTATGCCTGCCTACCAGCCTGCCACTGAGCTACATCCTTGCCCTCACTGGGACTTACATCAATCATTCTTCTCCTCCCTTGAAATCTCTGGAGAAATTGTGTAACAAAGGACAAAATTTTTAAACTCTCCTTGCTCTATGCTCCTTGTCCTTCTGGGAATGTGCACATGATGTGAGCAGATGATTAAGCATTTTTAAAGTATCATTTATTCCTTCCTATTCTTTGTAAAACTTTGAGAAGCAAGGCTATTTCCTCCTTTTTATACTGTACTCTAAGATATGAGGAGAAAAAATTAAATCTACATTTTTAAATTGGTCATTTACTTTGAAATTGCTGTGTAGATCTCAATTAAAAGTATGTCACTGCTTCAGTCAGAGTAGCCCCTTAGAGCACTTAAGTATAAGGAGAAAATGATGTATATTATACTCTTCTAAAGAGCTACATCGAAAAGCTTACCTGGTTTTAAGCCACTGAGAATTTAAGCTAACAATGCTGTTTTTCTATTGAAAATCAAAGTTTTGTTTCATGTCATTACTTAAAATTAACTTTGAGAAATACTTGCCATACTTTAAATAAAGAAACCCTTCTGTCTTGCTAATGGTTGTAATTTGAGGGTGAACTTAGTGTTGTGAAATTTGAAGTTGTACAATGTCATCAATTACATGTCCAATAGAGAAAATGCTTCTTTTGATTAAGAAATGAAGCATGTTGTAGGAGATAAAACTTTTAAGTAGTTTATAATCTGTATTTGAAGTTAAGTCAAAAGTATTTAAGTAACACCTTTAAAATAAAGGTCTGATCCTTCCAGACTCTCTTCTCCAAAGGAGAAGATGTTAAAATAATAGTGTATTATTCAATGATGTAGTATTTTATAGACACATCTGAAATTTTTCATTTGCATCAGATGTGTTTCTTGATATTGCTATATACTGCCTCCAGGATTCTTTATCTGTCTTCTTTCTGATGATTTTCTTCGTTGTGTGCATTTAAATATACACGTTAAGTTTGGTTAGGAAGGAAGGAGAATGAAAGAAAAAGAGAAATGGAAGAAAGAAAGAAAGGAAGAAAGAGAAAAACACGGGCTAGGGAGTTAGCTCAGTGGTTCCGGCGCCTGTCCTGCAAGCGCAAGGACCTGGGTTCGATCCCCAGCAACCACATACAATACTGGGTGTAGAGACTCACCCCAGCAGCAACCAGTACCACATACCACAGTGCCGGGCATGGTGGCTCACGCCTGTAATCGCAGCAGTTGGGAGGCAGAAGCAGGAGGATTGCTGTGATGTGAGTTGGAGGCTGAGCTCGGGGCCAGCCTGAACCACTAAGCAAGACCCTGTCTCAAAACACCTAAAAAAAAAATACTTAGCTTATTAGTCTACATGACTTATCTGAGATGATTTTTCTCTTTTCCTACAACCACATTCTTTAAAGAATAAAGTGTTCCCTTGGGCCAGGGTTGCAATTTAGTGGCACCATGACTGCTTGGAAAGTACAAATTCCTAAGTTTGATCCGTAGTACTAGGAAAAAAAAAATAAGATACTCCCAACACTTAACTGAGTTCTTTCTGTGGATAGGAAAAATGCTAAGCCTTTTTCATGTCACATTTTTCATCCTCCCCATAAGGAAAATATTATTGTTTTCATTTTAATTATGAAGAAGCTGGTTCTATTAGTGTCTGGGGCTGCCATGAGAAAATATGACAGCCTGATGACTTAAAAACAACAAAACTTTGATTTCTCACAGTCTTGGACACTAAAACTGAAATCAAGATGTCGTCAGAGCCAAGCTCTCTCAGTAGACCTTGCCATGACTAATTATATCCATAATAACTCAATTTCTGAATAAGACCACACTGTGGTGCCAAGATGGACATGAGTTTATTCCACTTGTGTTTGCAGGTTCATCAGCCTCCCTCGCGTCAACTTCATTATCCACATTATCTGGTTTCCAGTCCCAAGTCCCGGTGGGACTGGAATTATGAGAACAATTTTCTCAATCATGTGAGCAAAACAATTATCAAACATTTTAGAATTATGTGAGCTCTCTGCTGTCTTCAGTTTTCTAGACACATTCTTAAAGCTGCAATAACCACTAAAACTTATACTGTTACTGTCTGGACAACGAGTGTCCTTCAAAGACCCGTGTAGTAAGGGCTTAGTTTCTAGGATAGCACTCCTGAGATATGGTGGAACTTTTAAGAACTGAACCCAGTAGGAGGTCCTCAGTTCATTAAGGATGTGCTCTTGAGGAGGGCTGTGGCACCCCACTTCTCCTCCTCATTCTCTCTTTGCTCCTTGGCTCCTGTAAGAGCTTTCACTTTACAATATACTTCCAATATGCTGTGCTCCCTCACCACAGACTGAAATCTACAGAGCCAGTGGGTCATGGACTGAATCTTCCAAATCTATGACCTGAAATTAACATTTTTTATTTGTAAACTTATCAACTCTGGTATTTTGCTATAGTAACAGAAAATTGGCTAATAATGGCTATTATTGAAAAATTTTATTCAGCAAGGTGAATGAATGTTATTTTTGTTATATGAATGTGATAATAGTAGAATAAAGCTTGATTTTCTTTTCAAAGACAACATGAAAAGATTAAAATTTTAAGGAAATAATAATCTGAAGGTGTCGCTATCAAATTCAAAGCATTTTTGATAATCAACTCTCCTTAACTGGGAAAATTTACATAAAAGTTTAACACTGGAGTTTCAGGAGAACAGAATGGTCTGTGTAAGTCTACATTCAGCACCTGGATGAGCAGAGGGGACTCTAAACTTACAGCTGGAATGGACCAGGAAGCGATAAGGGAAGCGTTCTTTCTATCTACTGAGTCAGGGATTTGTTGATCAGAACCAGGCTTGTTGATTGTTTACAGGAGACTTCCTACAAGTCATTTTATTTTATATTATTTGGCTCTTCTTATCAGAAACTTAGCTTGAAAAAAATAAGCTGGGAGTTGGGTATTAGATCAAGCTGTTTCTCAGGGCCCTCGGGAGTGCAAATGGAGCTCTGGGAGGAAGTGAAACTAGAATCTAAAACTTAGGGAATCTAGGAAGTACACTGGCCCATCTCTGCTTCTCCTTTCTCTCTCTCCCTCTGCCTCTCTCTCTCTCTTTCTCTCTCTTTCTCTCTCTCTCTCTCTCTCTCTCTCTCCCCCCTCACTTTTTCTCTGGTCTTCAGTCCACATAGTGGGCTATAGATGCAGGCCACGTAAAGAGTTACGCTTTACTCTGGGGCATAACTTTCGGATACCTTTGTCAGAACATAACTGATCCATGTTAGTCAGATTTACACAGCATGAACCAAGCGCGACTGTGGAACAGTTCTGTCTTCTGTAAATTTGGCTGTCTGGAGATTGTTTGTGTGGTTTTTCTTGTAACAGGATATTTAAATGTGATGTTGAAATGCTCAGCTTAGTTACCTTCCTTAAATTTCAATGGAGCAAGAAAACAACTAACCATACAAAATAAACTTAAAGTGACCACGAACAATGAGAAATAACTTGTTCCATAATTACTTTCTCTAGTGATGTTTGCTAAATATTAAAACTACATTTTGGATAGAGGACTATGCAATGAGGAATTTCTATGGAAGAAGAATGGATATAAGTGTTGCAGATATTCTCAACATAGGTATTGCTGTTGAAAGTTTAATCTGAGTATAGTGTACACTTAAAATTTATGTTGGCAGAAATATAGTAACAAAAGTCATGAACTATGTGGAAATGAAAGCTGACATTATCATGTTATAGAAAGAGAATCTTAAGAGAACTTTAAAATACATGCAAATTAAGATTAAGGTAAGAACTGCATTATACAAATTGTATCCCATTGTGAATAAAAAATCAGAAAGATACCCTAACTGCCCTTTTTTTGTGGTTTTTAAGTCAGACAATTATGGGTAATTTTTGTTTACTTTATATGTTTTTTTAGACATTATTAATGACAAACTATTAGCTTTATAATTTAAAAAGATTACTTTCATTAAAAGAAAAAGAATACTCTTGCAGTGGAAGTGTCACTATGTGAGTAGACACTGATTATGGTTGCTCATACTGCATTACTAATATGTACACAGAAAAGGTCAAAAGATCAGATTACCATACTAGACAAAACTAATGCTGAGGAGCATCTAAACTCCTGCTGCACAGGCTTTTTCCATTTAAATACTCAATTGTTCCAGCATCTTTTGTTGAAAAACTTTTTCTTGGCCTTTAATGTATTTATTTGTTGCCTCTTGAAAATTAACTGACTGTACAAGTTTAAGCCCAATTCTAGGCACTGTTTTTGGGGTTTTTTTTTTTGTATTGACATTTTTTAGTTCTTATGATAGTACCACACTGTCTTTGATTAATGCAGTTTAAAATGTATAACTCAGCTCTTGGTATTTTTCAACTTTGCTTGGATTTTCTACTATGAATGTAGCATGTATCTTAATTTATTTGAATTTTCTTAAATTTGAGGAATGTTTTGTAATTTTTAGAATAGAATTCCTGTGTGCTTTTGCTTAACTGGTTTCAGTATTTTATGTTTCCTAACTGCTACTGTAATGAAATTGTTTAATTTTCCAATTGTTTGCTGATAGAACATAAAAAGCAATTGACTTTAGAACACCGAACGTGTGTCTTGTAATGTTGTTAAACTGCTTAATCCACTAGTTGCTTATAAGCTTCTTAGAATTTTCCATACCAACAGGCCTTATGCTTCTGACCTACTTCATTTTATTACCCTATTTGACTGGCTAGGACCTCTATTAGATATCCTTTATCAGGTCAAGAAAGTCCCTTTCTATTTCTACTTTATTTAGAGGTTTTGGGGTTTGCTTTTTTTTCACCATGGGTGAGATTTTTATTTTGCCAAATGCATTTTATGCATTTATTGAGGTGAGCCTATATTGTCTTCCTTTATATTTCAATACAATGAGTTATACTGACTAACTTTTACATATTACTTTGAATATGAAATTGATTTTGTATTCCTTGGATAAACTCAGCACTGTAGAAATATCAAACAAGTGCTTGCAGGGATCCACACAAATTCCCAAGCATCAAATCACCTTCAGTTCATTTGCCCTCCTCTTCACTACTCTGAATAAGGACAGAAAGTACACTGTGGAATTCCAAAGCAACTGGGAAGAACATCTTTAATTGGTCTAAAAAACAGGATACTTCCAAAATAGACAGGATATTTGACAAATTAATATTTAAGGCACTGGAGCAGCACAACGTCTAGACATCTTGTGGTGTTTAGTCACTGTGATGTGTTCATTTCCCACTTCTCAGCTATCTTAGTGCGACACTTCAAATTTTCTGTGTTAGTTTCAGAAGGTAGAAAGCCCACTTTTCTCTCCCTCACATTAGAAACCCAGTCCGTTTCTCTTGTTTTGCTTTTGCTACATCCTCCTCCTTCCTCATCCCCATGAGGAAGAGCAGCAGGAGTCCCTCAGTAAATGTTAGCACCTTGCTCTCAAACTTTCCAGCCTCCACAAATGTGGACCAAAATAAACCTTACTCCTTAATAAGCCTCCCAGTCTCAAGACCTCAGTTACAATAACAGAAAAAAAATTAAGACGGAGTGTGTCTTTCACTTCATGATTACTTTCCAGGATGTTTGCAGACATCAAGCACCGGTTCCTGCAGTGCTTCCAAACTGAACTCTGTGCTGACAGTCCTCTCAAAACGCTGTCAGAACGGCCTCACCTCCACCTACCAGTGATGCCGAACATTATCAGGAGCAAACAGACTTTGGAGTAACCTGTCACTCTTGTCTGAATCCAAACGTGTGCTTTGGAAGAACTACAGCTTAGAAAGAGACAAATAATCTTCATCTTTGTTCTGTTCAAAGTGCTGGGGAAAGGTATCCTCACCACACTCTTCCCTTTATTCCTTTGGAGCTGAAGTTACAAGTACTACTCTTGTTTGTCTTTATTTACATATTTGTTCCAGTTCAGATGTTCCGTCTTTTTTTTCGGTTTGTATTCTAATTTCATTATTTTATTTGTTGTCAACTTCTATCTTTGTATGGTTCAAATTATTTGTAAAATCATCTCTTGCTGGCTTAAAATAACCTCAGAACTCTCCTACAATGACAAAATTTAGAGTTCTCCATGTTTGTTAATAATATTTACTCAACTGACAAAGTAACTTATCTTCTAAGTCATTTTTCTACATTTCTTCCTGTGCTTTAGGTCTTTCGGGAATCTGAAGAAAGCCATACGGGGCCTCACTGACTACCGTAAGTACTAGAAGGCTGCATAAAAGGTTGGTGCTGGAGCCCACCAGTCAGCCAGACCTTCTCTGCCCAAATTCCTCCCTGTCTCTAGTGTGGAAAAGAAAACAAACTGGGTGTCCAGGCTGACATAGCCAATATTTTACTTTTATTCCTTTAAAATGTCTTTTTCAAATTATTCTCAGACTTATACCAGCTTACTGGGAAGTGTCCTTTCATCTTCTGTTTCTAAAAGTATTGTTATCTTTTCTTAGCTAAATAACTGAGTTTACCAACGAAACCACCTGAACCTGCGGTTCTATCTGATAGAAGATATTGATCCAGATTTGTTTGAAATAACTATAGGACTAGTTAACTTTTTATTTCATCTTGTGTCAATTTTGATAAGCTTGTTCAAGATATGGAATGTGTATATTTCATCTAATTTTTGAACTTATTTAGCATAAAGTTCTTCATAATATCTGTCCTAATATTGGTAATTTCTCTCATTTTTTTTCTATTTTACTCTATGTAGGGTTTATCAACTTTGTTATCTTTTCCAAAGAAACTCTTTAAAATGTTTTATATGTATAAATCTTCTCTGTTTTCTATTTCATTGATTATTCATCTTTATTTCCTTACTTTGCTCACTTTGGACTTACTTTTTTTCTAGGTCTTACTGTAGAAACTAAAGTTATTGATTCTGTACTTTTCTTCATTGCTATTCTGTTAATGCTGAAAAACTATAAATCTCTTGCTGCATTTTGTAGCTTTATCCAACAATGTTTGACATATTTTTCACTGAGTTTAAAATATTTTGTAATGTGTCTTGTGTTTTTCTTTTTTTGATTCGCAGATTAGTGATAAGCATGTTATTTAGCTTTCAAATGTGTAGATTTTATCCCCCTTTAGATAACTCATTTTCCTTAGTTTCTAGCCTTATTACATTATGGTCTTAAAAGATAGTCTGTATTATTTTAATTCTTTCAAATATAGTAACCCTTGTTTTATGTCCTAGCATATGGTTTACCTTGATTAACTTTACTATGTGCATTTGAAAAGAATATTTATTTTGCAATTGTTAGATCTAATGTTCTGTAAATATCAGGCAAAGAAGATTTGTCAGTGTCATTCAGACCTTTTATCTCTTTGTTCTATCATTTGCTGAGAAAGTGAATTTAAAATCTCCAACTCTCATGGTGGATTTATCTCTCTCCTTAGTTACTTTTTAACTATATTAATTTTTCCCTTCATTTATTTAGAGCCTCTTTTAAGAGGAACATATAGATGTACGATTCTTATGTCTCTCTTTAAATCTATCCTCTTTATTATAGTCTGTCTATTTCTGATACTACTCTTTGACTTGGCATCTGTTTGATCTGTCACTAATATGGCCACTCCTGCCATCTTGGGCCTACTGCTTACATGGTGTATCTTTTAATATGGTTTAATTTCAGTGTATGTATATTTTCTTTCTTTCTTTCTTTGTTTTTTTTTTTTTTTTTTAGGTTTTTTGAGACAGGGTCTCACTTTGTAGTTCAGGCTGGCCCTGAGCTCAGCCTCCAACACATCACAGCAGTCCTCCTGCCTCTGTCTCCCAAATGCTGGGATTACAGGCATGAGCCACCACGCCTGGCGCTGTGGTATGTGGTACTGGTTGCTGCTGGACATGAGTCTCCATGCCCAGTATTGTATTTGGTTACCGGGGATCGAACCTGGGTCCTTGTGCTTGCAAGACAGGCACTGGAACCACTGAGCTAACTCCCTGGCCCTGTAAATTTTCATATTTAAAGTTTATCACTTGTAGAAGCAATATGTTAAGTCATTGTTTCTTTTTTCTTTTTGGTTCCAGGGATCAAACTCAGGATCTTGAGTTTGTCAGGCAGGTGCTATGCCACTGAACTACCTCCCTGGCCCTATGTTAACTCTCACTACTTTTATTTCTTCTGAGAATTTTCAACTTCTATTAATAGCACATCATTTACATGTGACCTAATCATTGATATGTTTGGACTGTGACCAACATCTTTTATCAATTTTGTTTTGTTCTGGTCCCATTTGTATCTCTTTCCTCTTCTCTTCTCTTCTCTCCTTTCTTCTCTCTCTCTTTCCTTCTCTCTCTCTCTCTTTCTCTGCTGTGCTCTGCTTGCTTCCTTTATTTTGGTTTAATTGAATCTTGTTAAGAATTCTTTTTTTATGAATTTTATTTTTATATATACCACTTTGTATACTTTCAAATGGTTGCTGTATAAATACCATAAACTTAATCTTTCATAGCTTTTTTAGATTTAATATTGGACCATTTCATGTAAAGTATAAATGTATTTTAGAAAATTACTTATTTATTCTATTCTTTTGTTTTTATTAGTATTTTATCTAAAATGCCATCGGTCCCATAATTTGGAGGGAAATAGAAGCTTTACTTTTCTATACTTATTTATAACAAACAAGAAGAAAAATTATATTTATTCATATATTTATTCATATATTTATTGTTTTTCACGTGGTATTCTTTTCTGAAAATTTATATGTCCTTCTGGCATCAGAATTTTTGTTTGAAAGAAATTCCTTTGCATTTGTTTTTATTTGTGCAGATAAAAATTATCTTAAATTTCATTTATCTAATGATGGCTATTTTGCCTTAATTCTCCAGTGTTCTTTTTACTTTGGACTCACTTTTTCTTCCTCTCATCATCTTAGCAATGCTATACCTCTATCTTCTTGTCTGTATTTTTTTCTGACAAGAAATTCATATAATTCCACTTAATCTGTGGTTAACCTATAATTGCTTTCAAACGTTTCTGTGACTTTGGTTTCAGAAGTTTAACTCTCAAGTGGCTAAATGTGGTTTTCTTTCTCTCTTTTTTTTCCTGCTTGGTGATCATTGGATTTTGGACATCTGTACTTTGCACAAATTTGAGAACTTTTTAAAACTATTATTTCCTCAATTGTTTTTCTCTCTCTTCCCTTCTTCCAAGGCTAAAAATACACATATATTAGAACTTTCTACATTGCTCCCATAACTCATGGATATGTTTCATTGCTTTTCCCATCTTTCCTGATGCCTTTTTAGA
>PVIR01039086.1:0-14143 GCA_004026965.1 Petromus typicus | reverse complement strand
AGAGGTCCATGGGTGGGGCTAGAGGGAGGGAATTTTTACCGTCCTCCAAAGAAAGAGAGCTTTTTGCCTCAGAACTTTGGCCGGGCGCACGCAGTGGTCTCGGGCGCCCTCTGGAGGCCGCCAACTCCCCGGATGCGATGAGCAGACTCCATCGGATCTAAGATGCCAATTTAAAATTCCTCTGATTGAGTTTAGATAAAATCCAAATCAGGAATTCCCAAGCAGCCAATCACTACCTGCCTCAGATTTCTGAAGTATTACCCAGTCACTCTCAACCTGGTCCGTGTCACTAAGTCTCTCCAGAGGCCACAGGAAGAAGGTAGAACTATGTCGGTCCCCTGGTCCATTTAAGAAAAATCACAGAAATGTCTCCCAGCTTCTCCCTACTCCCCGTGACGTCAGCGATTCCCTGTAAGAAGTGCTCATTACAATACTCGGGGTTTTGACCCCCCAAGACATTTTCAAAGTGCTCCTTTGAAGTTATCTTTGTTGTTTTCCCCTACACTTCACCTCGCCTTAGCTGCCCTCCCAGCCACCTGCTCGGAGACAGTTGCTAAGACTGGTTAGAGTGTTTGATAAATCTACACTCTGAGTTCAACACAAGCGTTGAGCACCTTCTACTTGCTAGACACCTCCAAATGCTCCAGAGCCTCCACTTGAGTTCCCTCCTCAAGAATCCATTTTAAATTGAAAAAAAACTTTAAGTTGGAATGAACTGAATCCGCCTACTCAGCAAAGCCTGGAAGCCCAGCAGAATATTTATTATTTTCCCTTCTCTGACAAGAGCGAGTCTTACCACACGTGGTTAACCTAGAGAAAGATTCACATTCAAATGTGAAGTATGGTTTCTATAAAATACGCTTGGCATTTATACCACTGTAAAGTCAACATATCGTAAACTGCCAGTCACAGTATTCCAGCGACTCAGGAGGCTGAGGCAGAATGACTCCCTGAACCGAAGAGTCCAAGACCAACGTAAGCAACACAGTGAAACTATCTCAGAGAAAAAAATAGTCCAGCCATCATAAATCAGGACCGTGTGCAACAGAGATGACTACAGAGAGAATAAAACCCTCCCTGACAGAGCTGACATGCTACTGAGATAAACGGGCCAAAAGCAGGATGAACCAGCAAACTACACTCGGGCACACGGTGCTAGTGAGGAAATGGATCAGCCTCAGAGGGCCCAGACGTGCCACGTCCGACAGGAAATCCCTGAAAAGGTGGCGGTGGAACAAAGACCTGAAGGAGATGAAATGCTTCTTTTTATTTTATTTATTTTTAGCCCCTCACTGAATCACTTCAAACCAGAAATATTTCATGTGTGGGGTATTTTCAGATTTTTGTTTGTTTGTTTTGTTTTGAGACAGGGTCTCGCTTTGTGGTTCAGGCTGGCCCTGAGCTCAGCCTCAAACTCACATCACAGCAATCCTCCTGCCTCTGCCTCCCGAGTGCTGGGATGACAGGCGTGAGCCACCACGCCCCGCACTGTGGTATGTGGTACTGGTTGCTGCTGGGCGTGAGTCTCCACGCCCAGCATTGTTATGTGATTTCCGGGATCGAATCCGGGCCCTTGAGCTTGCAAGACAGGCGCCGGAACCACTGAGCTAAATCCCCCGCCCCTCAGCTGTTTTTTCATCCCCTTCCTCTCCCCTCCCTTGCTCCTCCCTCCATTTCTGAGTCACTTCTGCTCTTGTAAAACATCTTTTTCCTACTAACCGTCTTTTATTTTGCTCTTTACTTACAGTTTGTGTGTCTGATTGATTTCACTTAACATTATGTGCTCATTTCACTACAAAGGACGCCTTGATCCTTCTTTAGGTCAGCGTAGTACTCCAGGTCACTTTAAAAGACAGTTTGGACAAAATCTGTGTACATTTAGTCATCAGAGGTCAAGTGTGCGATTTCCCACTTAGGGTGTCATGGCAGAACTCCTGACGTTTGTTTTGGGAGATTTGGGATTTCAGGTTTCCAGATTGGGGGTGTTTCACTTATGGAGAAACCGAAAGCGTTGTGGGATAGAGCCAAGGGATCTACACTTACAACAAAAAGCTCAGGTTGCGGCTAGGGATTTAGCTCAGTGGTTGCGGCACCTGCCTTGCAAACACAAGGACCTGAGTTTGATCCCCAGTAACCATATACAACACCAGGCATGGAGACTCACACCAGCAGCAACCAGTACCACATACCACAGTGCCGGGCATGGTGGCTCACGCCTGTAACCCTAGCACTTGGGAGGCAGAGGCAGGAGGATTGCTGTGATGTGAGTTTGAGGCTGAGCTCAGGGCTAGCCTGATCTATAAAAGTGAGACCCTGTCTAAAAAAAAATGTGCAGGCTATTAGAATGCACCGGCCACTTTGGAAAACCCGGGACAGAAGGAACGTCCCCCAGCAGCATGAGAGTACAGAGGAGCAGGACCAGGCCTTACCAGGTCCTGAGACCTGCAGGAGCCGCAGTCGCACCTTTAGCCTCATAACGCTTCCCGCCCTTGGCTTCCAATATCTGAATCTGAATACAGCTTCGATCTAGAGTGGCCCTCCTATGTTGAGGTGGGGCTTTTGAAAGGTGCCTGGATCATAGGAGGAGTTATAGTCATCAATGGATGAATTCAGAGCTAAACGGAAGAGGAGGGGCTAGCAGGAAGAGCTGGGTACGTGGGGGCGTGACCTGGGCGGGGCATCACTCTTCCCGGCTCCTCCTTCCCTCACTGCTTCCGGGCTGTCACATGTTGCACAGCTTCCTTCTGTCAGAACCTTGCAGTGCCCAGCCTTGACGCCAGGAACTGTAGGCCGGATCCTCTAAAAACCCGAGCCTAAATAAACCTCTCTTCAAATTGTGAGTGCCATGAAGAAAATAACTTATAAAAGTCTCGTCCTGTCTGTGTGGTATTGGGGGCTGAACCCAGGGCCTGCATCATCCCTAGCCAGTTTTGGGTTTTTTATTAGTATTTGGAGCCAGGGTCCCGCTCAGTTGCTAAGTAGTTCAGGCTGGGCTTGAGCTTGGCGATCCTCCTGCCTCAGCCTCCTAGAGAGCCAAGATTACTGGGTGCACCACCCTGCCTGGCTCCAAGGCCTCTCATAACTTTCAGCTGAGGTTCCCCCACCCCAGCCCCGCGGATGACCTCACGGGCCTCACCCCCAGGCAGATCCCACCCAACCCGCCTCACCTGATGGTGGTGATCTGGCCCAGGTTGAGCTCATAGTTATTGACTTGAGCAATAAAGATGGCGGCCAAGGCCTCGTAGAGTGCAGTGCCATCCATGTTGACGGTGGCCCCCACGGGCAGCACAAACCTGGTGATGCGTCGGTCCACACCCAGGCATTCCTCCAGGCAGCGGAAGGTGATGGGCAGAGTTGCAGAGCTGGAGGAGAGAGCCCTGCGTGCTGAGAAGTGGAAGGTAGTGGAAGGAAGGGCAGCCTGTGGCAGCAATGCGCCAAAGGTGGGGTCTCCTGAGAGGGGCCAGCAGAAGACTGAGCAAGAGGAGAAGAAATATGACAACCTGGTATCACTTGACGTAGGGAAGAGAGACGCACCGTGATGCAAGAGCAACACTGCAATGAGGACCTGCCAACGGAAGGTCTCTTGACCCACCTACACCCCGGCACTGAGGACCAATAGCTGAGGATCAGGGTCTGCTGACTCTCACACCCTAGGGCTAAGAGAAGGCTATCAAGGAAGATGTCTATTCCCACCCCCGTGTTCACATCAGAAGCAACCTGAACCCCACTGACCTCTCGGTCTCTCCCTAAACACTTCGCAGAGAAGGGAGACAGACTTCACTGAAGGGTGAGTATAGAGGGAAGAATGGGCATCCCTTGGGAGTCAGCACGTCCACACACGTGTGCTCTAACTGCTCGGCTTCGTGTCAGACGGTGAGAAGCCTGGACTCGCCGGGTGGGGGAGGAACCTATGGTTGTCCAGGTCCCCAGGTGAGTTCAATTTGGGGCACAGTGGTGCCAGTCTTATTCAGGCATACATGGAGAAGCACATTCTTCAGTCAATGTGCGGGCAATAAAAAATGGTATTTTCCTTCCATCTGTCTGACTCTCGGGGTCCTTATTCTGAATTTGGATGATCAGAGTTTCGAGGAAGCTCCTTAGTAACTGTTTAAAGGGACAAGAAAATCAAGAGAAGAGTGCCAAGAGAGCCCGAGACTCATCTCAATGAGGAAGACCCTTTGAGCTGGAGTTCCCCGAGCATCACAGTCCGTCCCTCTTCCCCGTGTCCCCTGAGCCCACAGGAAGTATCACCATAAGCTCCAAATGGACACCTACCTGGTTCTCCTCCCTATAAAATGGAGAAAAAGAAAGGCTAAAAGGGGACCGGGAGAGCCAGCCCCAGATGGTGGCCCCGCGTAGCTCCCTGAGCCTCAGCATGACCGCACAACCAGAGGAGATGTCTATGGCCAGGGAGGACAGGAGCCCAGAGGAGCCCGTGAGTACGAGGAACGCAGCCAGGGGACGGGGAGCAAGGACTTACCTGGAAGACGTGCCCATGGCAGTGATGAGGGCCTGCAGCAAGCCCCCGATGAAGGGGAAGGGGTTCCGGTGCGTGATGAGGAAGTAGATGAGCGGCAAGACGCCACCAGCATGGAGGAACAGGCCCACAATGACAGTCAGGGTGTACATCCCCAGCTGGCCCCCGAGGACAGCCATGTCTTCCATTTCCAGAATCTTCCCCGAGATCAGGAAGAGGATGCCCACAGGCGCGTACCTGGGCAGGTCACACATGTGTTAGATGATGTATCCCCCGCCTGTTTTTTTTTTTTTTTCATCAGTACTGGGAATTGAACACGGGCCTCACACTGAGCTACAACTTCACCCCCTTTTTTTTTGAGACAAAGTCCATTGAATTGCCCATGCTGGCCTCAAACTTGCAATCCTCCTGCCTCAGCCTGCCAAGTGGCTGGCATTACAAGCATACCTCATTGCACCCTGCTGAAGGATCCCTTCTGGCTTCCCCTCCAGGGCTCAAGGCAAATTTTGAAAGCTGTTCCATCCAGGATCCTGGAGCCGGGCAGTGCCACCACACTGCACTCAACTCCTCACCATTTCCCGTACATTAACAATCCCATTTCCACAGACACGTGTTATCTCCTCTTCCTGCTCATCAGAGCTCACGGCAGACACACACGGCGAGGCCTGCAACCTCAGGAAGTCTGTATCCCAGCCCCCACTGAAACCTTTCCCCATCCAGCTCCAAATACCCACAATCCTCAGGACCCCTTCCCTAGATCCAGAGACACCCCTCTCCGTGGCCCTAGAAATTTCCTTCATTTGCTGCCTCCAACTCTGTTCTCCCTGGTAACCCTTCTGCCCCATTTTCTTCCCTGTCAGCAAATGTCCTGGCTTATCCACCAGCCTGAGCCACTTCACTGTATTTCCCACATCTGGAAACAACTTTCCTATCAAAATCACCTACATAGTCCTCATGTGTCATACAGTTATCCATCGAGTATCTACCCTGTTCCGAGGACACACTCCCTGTTCTCATGAGTTCCCATGCACTCCAAAATAGTCACGTATTGAGATGCTGATGTGGAGACAACACGAATGTGGAGACCGGGAGGTGGATGTCAAGCTAGAACCCTCCAGAGTGGGATCTGTGCTTTTACAAAAGAGAACCCAGAGAAGACTTCACTCCTTCCCCCGGCTAAGAGCACGGTGAGGCGATGCCTGGCATGCACCAGAACACGGGCCTCGGCGCACAGCAAACCTGTGGGTCACAGGAGCTTGGACTGCCCGCCCTCCAGACCCTGAAAAGTGAATCTCTGTGGTTTAAACTGCCCAGTCTGTGGTATGTTCATTACAGCAGCCCACATGGTGCACAGAAATGCACATAGCAGTCCCCTCCTACGCATGCAGGATACATTCCAGCACATTCTTCAGATGCCTAAAGGCATGAACAGTTCCGCATGTTTTCCTATACATATACACATATGATAAAGCTTACTGTCTGGAGAAAAAGGTACTGGAAATGTATTTATTTATTATTAGTAAATGCTTGTAGTACATAGTGATGGGATTACTTGGGTGGACTTGGTACACGTACATAACACATTTTAATTCCTTTTGCCTCCTCTTTCCCTGCATCTTTTGATCTCTCCCAGTTTGAGAATGATCCATCTCCATATTTCCTATTATCTTTTATTTTGCTCTTTCTTTAAAATTTAGGTTTAATTTATAAATTAAGCACAGTAAGAAATTAAATACTGTGAAGAGCAAAACAAAAGCTACATAGTAGAAAATGAAGAGCTAGATCTTGGATGGAAAAGAAGGGGGCTAAGAGATGGAACGAGAAGAGGAAAAGGGGAATTAACGTAACTAAGATGTGTTGTGTACATATACCAGCTTCACACAACGAACATAATCATTATGTGCTGCAAACGTGTTTGAATTTTAAAAAATGTTTAAAGAAACAAAACATTAAAAAGAGATCAACAACACTAACAATAAAACAAAATTATTTTTTAAATGTAGAGTACTAAAATTTATTTAAACCTATCAGTGGTTTATTTCTAGGATTTTCCAGAAAATACTAATACTTTTTGGAGGGCGGTTTACTGTGAGGAACTCAGCCTCACAGACAGGAAAAACATCGAAGGGGGCTGCAGTAAGAACTAGCATTGTATGTTATATATTATGAAATAGAAAATGCTCAATGTAAAACAGGGTGAAGGGGGAAAATGTTGAGATTGTAACAAAAAAGGAAACAAATTTTATGTATATGAGGGGGTGGTAGGGTGAATAGGGCTATGGGAAAAAATGAGAATTAAGTTGTGTCTTATACTGGTACAAATCCCCATTATGGAGTGCAATCATGATGTGTATATTTAATGTACCAATAAAGATTAAAAAAAAAAAAAAACCAGTGTCAGATGTAACGAGACATGAGAGCCACTAGGGGGAGCTGCTTCAGAGTGGGCGGGCCGGGAGGACTTCTTGGGAACAGTCACATGGAAGCAGCAGGCCAAAGGATGAGAAGGAACCACACATATCTAGGAAGAAGCATCACAGCCTCAGTGCAAACATCTCCGGCACAAGTGGAGACAGAAATGCAAGAGGACCAGACAGAGCCAGTGTGGCTGCAGCAGGGAGAAAAAGGAAATGGCGGAGACCAAAGGAGAAGGTTCACAGGGCTCACCTGTTTCCCCCTGCTTTCTTTTTGTTATTGTTGTTGCTATAACAGAATGTCACAGACTGGGTAATTCATAGAGAAAAGAAATTGCTCACAATTCTAGGGGCTGGGAAGACTTAAATCAAGGTCCCAGTTTCTGAAGGGTCTTCTTGCCCCCACATGGGGAAAGTCATCAAATGACAAGGGGAGGGGAAGCTGTCCGCTCGGGTCTCTCTTACCCCTGGTATAAATCCACTGATTCCTTTATGGGGACGCCACTGTTAGGGGCTCATCTGATCCTATGACCTCCCAGGCCCTGTGTTCAAATCTACTCAACATGTTAATTTGAAGATTAACTTCCTACCACATGAGCTTCTGGGGGCCACATTCAAGCCAAACCAGCTCACCACTCAGTCCTGTGAGAATCAGTGCCACTTTTATTCACTTTTCACTACTGTGTCTCAGGGAGTCAAAGTTCATTTGTGGTCATTCACCATAGGACATGGGGAGACTTGGAGAACTGGTGTGGTAACATAGGTCAGAAATAAGGCACCAGATGACTTGTCCAGTCGTGTCTGTGTTTCCAAGCTGGGTTTGGGGTGCCCTTGGGTGTGAGGCTGCAGAGTTCTCTCTGACACACTGTCTAGATTTATGCTATGTAATCGCCTTCTCAACTGCCTCACCTCCTCCTTCTGCTTCATCCCCTGCAAAATCCCCCCACCCTGGATCCTGTACGTGACTGTTTACCTCCGACACTCACCACTTGGCACTTCTGCACATTGCACCCAACCAGTCCAGTGGCCCTGCTGGATGTCCGTAGTTCTCAGTTTGACTGAGCCTTCATTTCTCCCTGTTCATCTTCTGTGAAGCCTTGATAAACTCGCCCTTCCATTCCCCTTAGATGCTTTCCTAAGTTGCCATTTTGGCTAAAAGCCCCCTGAACAACTATAAGTCTAATAAATTTGACATTACTTGGGATGACGCTCTGGTTTAGATAGGATCTGAATCTATCTCTCAAGAGTTCCCAAGGATTCATGTATTGAGACTTTTGCCTCCAATGTGACCAACTGCGAGGCAGGTGACACCTTGAAGAGGTGGAAGCAGGTGGGAGGTCTTTGCTGACCCCTCCCTTTGATCCGACTCCTGCCTTGTCTTGTGATCTCGTCTCTCAACGTGAATTCCCATCATTGTGATACTACTGAGCAATGGAAATCACTGCAGAGCCTGCCACAGAGCTGCTCCAGCCCCCTTTACCTGACACACTGCTCTCCTCGGCCTTTCTGGTTAGAGTCCACGTGCCTTTTAAGGCCCAGCTAAGAACCAGTCTCCTCTGTGACTCCCTCCCCATCTTCCAAGGAGCATTCTCGGCATATCCCTCCATTCACTGTTGACTCCTGCACATTCCCAACCCTTCATTAATGTTCCATTACTCCAGATCCTCCCACCTGGTATGACATTTATCTAGTATGCATCCACCTCCTCCCAGATTATGCAAACTCCTGGAAGACAAAGTATGAATCCAAGGTATCTCTGTATTTCAGAGTTCAACACAAAGTCACCCTGGAAAAATGCCTGATGGATGATCTCAAGGTGTAGTGAAGAAGTGACAGAATTTAAAAATGAGTAAACGGATCCATTAGGAATAACTCATGTGCATGTACACGAGGGAGAAAAGAGCCAATGAGAATCAATGGATGGACACATGAATGAAGGAACTACTGGGGAGGAAATGAGAGGACAATAAACGTACAGATGAATGAGTGGGTCTAGGAAAGAACCCCAACAAATCCTTGACTTAAGTGAGTAAACAAATGACTCCATGATGTATGTGACTCGTGAGTGGACAAACTTATGAATGTATGCATGAGTACATTCACTGATGCATAAAAGAAGAAAATAGGAGTGAAACTATGTGTAGGAGGATGAAAACAAAGAAGTGAATGAAGCTCATTTTATCGACATGAGGGTGGGGATGATGACTACATCATTGCAAAAACGAACTTACTGCAAAAAAGACATAAGTAAATGAATCATTTGGTTAGTGAATGAAGCAATGCATGAATGAATGCATGACTGAATGAGAAAATGAATGAACCAATGCAGAAGAGGATGAAGGTGGAAGAAAAAGTGCCTGAATGATTTAGTAAGTGCATAGAAAAATAAGTGAAAGACAAACGTGAGTGTGAGCAACTAAAAAAAATCACTGTGTACAACGTGAAAAATCTATGAACGAATTAATGCGTAGGTTGGTGATGAATTAGCCAATACACTGATGAACGGCTTTAGCCAACACAAGCTTCTGTAGCTTCCGTCTACCCTGCCTGGTCCCCACCACCGCGCCTCCTTTCATACAATCACTTCTGCTCACCCAGGCCTAGCCCCAGAACTCACCAGATAATGATGCCCACCAGCCTCATAATAGCCTCATTGAGGCTGTCGAAGAAGTCCCTGAGGACTCGGCCCTTGTGTTTCATGCCACCAATGACCAGCCCGAAGGCCACAGAGAAGACCACAAGGCCCAGGGCATTGATGCCATTGGCCGATCCAGGCACAGGAACAGTCTCCTCAAAGCTCAGCACCTCCTGCAGGGTCCCCAAGGCCCGAGTGACATTTTCCAGAATGCTGGTTTCATTCTCCACCAGTGATGGAGGAGACACGGAGGCACCCAGCTCAGATCCGTTCTCTGTCCTCACGATGGTCCTGGTGACCAACCTCGTGCTGTACTGCGTCTTGAACTGAAATGCAGAAAGATCAAGCCCAAATGAGGCTAAGTGGCTACATCAAAATCACCGGGAGGAATTCCCGAGAACACGTTCGTAGTTCCCGCAACATGGAAAGTCTTTCTGAGATCTGGATGAGTGAATAAATAATTCCAGCAATTTGCCCAAGGCACAGAAGGGGTGGGTGAAATACGACAGCCATTATGGAAGAGTGTGGAGGTTCCTCGGAGTCAGAAATACAACTGTGTGACTCAACAATCCCACTGACGGGTATATATCCAGAGGACAATAAATCAGTATCCTGAAGACATCCTTAATTCAAAAATCCAAAACTTGAAACTCTTTAACCATCAACATGATGAAAATTCCAAACTGACCTCACGCGACAGGACCCAGTCAAAATACAAGTACACAAAAAATACTGTGTAAAACTGCTTCCACGGAATGGAAGGCACATAGGTAACAAATAAATTTCATATTCAGACTTAGGTCCTATCCCCCACTGTATCCTGTGAGATGTACAGACATATTCTTAAAAGTTTTTTAAATTCCAAAAGCTGAAATATTTCAGATATAGTTGATACTGTGAAATAGAAAATATTTAAAAGGAAAGAGGGTTTGGGGGTAAATAAAGAGGAGAAAAAGAATGTGATAGTAATAAAGAAAAAGGAAACAAATCTTATGTATATAGGTGATGTGGGTTGCAGGGTGGGTGGGGGAAGGGGAAAAAATGAGAATCAAGGCATGTCACAGTCTGGTACACACTCTCAATGTTGAATGTGATGATGATGTGTATTCATAATATACCAATAAAGATTTGAATAAAATAGCAAAAAAAAAAAAAAAAGATAGTCAACCTGTATCTGCTTTCCTATATCTGCTGCATTACTATTCAAAATATTCAAAAAATGAAGTTAACCTAAGTGTTAATTGATGGGTATGCAACTGTCAGGAGCAATTCTATATAATTTTGAGGGAAAATAATTTCACAAATAAAACTCTGATTAGGACTAGCTTTCCTGCCTACAGGTCAGCTATAAGATGTCCAGACATAACTCTCACCTTCACCTCTTATAACAATAAACACCCCAATGGTCCCACATGCTGTGATGCTCTGGGGCAGAACTATACCAGCTGAAGACACCTTAGGGCCTCCATCTGCATAATTCCTCATTGTTCTAAGATTACAGAACCTGTTGCTCTTGTTACTCCTGATCTACCAAACATGCTGGCCAAACATGTGACTTTGTACATTCCTTACTATGTAGGGAATAAAAGTGTGGCAAGTTCAGGTCTTCATCTTTGTGGCCCAGAGCAGCATGGACCAGGACCAAGTTGAGCTTCTTTAAGTCTCATTTTCTGTCTATTTATTAATTAATTCACCTTGTGCTGTTGGGCTCACAGGAGACTAGAACTTCACAGCAGAGTGTCTAGTAACATCCCCTATCCCTGCTCCCTACATACAATATGTATTATATATTCAAGATGGAATACCATTCAAAATCAAACACCATATGGTTCCATTTATATGTGAAATCTTAAAAAGTTGGGATCATAGAAGTAAACTATAAAATGGAGATCATCAAAGATTGAGATGGTTGGTGGGAAATGTTGGTCAAAGAATGTGGAATTTCAATTAGACAGGAGTGAGTTCCAAAGATGTGTCATACAACATATGACTACGCTTAATAACAGTGTACTCTAATTGAAAATCACTGAGCAAGACAATAGATTTTTCAAGTGCTCCTAACATACAAAAAAAACACAAAATCTAATGTTAATTACCTTGAATTAGCCATTTCACAAGGTATATATATTTCAAACATTAAATTCGAGCCCATAAATATAGACTGTACGCCTTCGATATCCATGGGTTCTGCATTCAAGGGTTTAACCAACTATGGGTCAAAACTATTGGTTCAAAAATCCACTTCTGTACTAAACATGTATAGATCATTTTCTTGTCACTATTTCCTAACAATACAGCTTCACTATTTTCATATATCTACACTCTATCAGGGGTTCCAAGTCATCTAAGGATGACTTAAAGTATACAGTACAAGATGGGCAGGCTCTGTGCAGATACTCTACTGTTTTACATGAGGATCTTGGGCAGCTACCAATTTTGAAATCTATAGGGGGTCCTGGAATCAAGCCCCTGCCAATATCAAGGGTTGAAAAGAGTAAATGAATAGATGAATGCGAAGAAGTGAATGACCAATGTATAGAAAAATAACTAGAGAGCTCGCATTTTTTTTTCAACCTGCTCATCCAGATTGTGGGGCCTGTATCTTCACGCTCTAGGGTCCAAAGTCCTAGAATCTTCACCCAGTCTCATGCCTCCTCTTGTCCGATGCCCAGAATGTCCATGGCCTCAAAGGTTCTCTCACCTTCCTTTGATTCTCAGACTCGTCAGATCCACATCCATCCTCCTCGACTCCTCCAGAGATCCCCGACCCCATCTCTCTCAGGCCTCCTACCCACCCTCAGCCTTGGGCCACTCAATCAACAGCAAGGCCCCTCCCTCCAAACCTCCTTGTCAAACTGTATATTTTACTTCATTCTGACCTGTTTGAAGCAGGCCTCCACAAGGTTGGGTGGGAACATATTTCTGCAGAGAAACGTCAAAGAAAGGGATGTCGTTAGACTTGGAAAGAGAACCTGGGGTGGTCACTATAATAAAACATCAACAGCAGTAATGGCAGTCAACGTACAACGGCTTAGTCTAGGTCAGGCATTTTATTAATCATTAAAACTAGAATTGAGTGCCATTAACATCCTCATTTTAACACACCAAGAAACCAACGCACAGGGAACACTTGCAAGTTACTGAGACCCACAAAACTGCTAAAAGGTGCAAAAGGATCTTACAAAGTTTTGAGTATGGTTTGTCTCACCCAACACTCCTGTTGCAATTTCATTGTGGATTATGGTGATGGTGAGGGAGAGCCTTAAAGAAGTGATCAAGTCATGAAAGTTCTCACCTCACAAATGGATTAATCCACTCATGGATGATGAATTTATGGGCCAATGGGAGCAGCTTTATTATAAGAGCAGGCTCTCTCTGGTATCCGTGCTCCGTCTTGCCATTGGGATACCCTCAACCATGTAATAAGGCCCTCTCAAGATGCAGTGCATTCTCTCAGCCTTCCCAGCCTCCAGGAACGTGAGCTACATAAACTTATTCTTTATAGCTCACTCAAGTCTCAGCTACTCTGTTACAGCAACAGAAAACAGACTAAGTCAGACTTCAAATTCAGTCTGTCTGAGCTTTACCAAAATCCGTGCCACTGCAAGACTTTACTTCAAATACAGAGGATACCTCAAAAGACTCACAAACAGTTCCTAAACTCTTGCAACTCCACACTGACCCATGCCGAGGACTAGAGTTGCAATATGGCTGTTGCCTTGATTCTGGATGGCAAAATCTGCTGCACTCAAAGAATCAGTAACTGCCATAGGAGCTGGGCAACACCAGGCAAACAGCAGCTTTCAGGCACAGCCTCCTAGCACAAGGATGAAAAAATTATACCCTGGGTGAGGCTCTCTTGGAAAATATATGCAAGACTCCAAGATAGAAAGTGGGTACCAGAAATGAGAAGCTAGTGATGCTTCCATTTCCTGACTGAGCCTACCTGTCCCTTTTGTCTCTCCTTAAATGAGTTGTTGCTTGTACAGCTAGAAATCCAATCAAAATAAGAAAGAAAACAGCACCTGACCAGGTCCATGAAGGCGTCAGCTGTGGGGATGGTCTCGATTCGGCCCTCGCGGTGCAGCCCCTCCTTGGAGCCCTTCCCAGGGTGGATGATGGTGACCATGAGGATGCCGATAAAGACCGCAATGACCGTGGTCACCATGTAGTACACAGCTGCCCGCATCCCCATCCGCCCTGTCGCCTTGTTGTCCAGGGATGCCATACCTGAGGGGCAGATGGTGCAGCCCTCCATTCTGCCGTCCATCCAGACCCATCTCCCCCCATCCATTCATGCTATCAGTTCAACAACCACCCAACCAAGCATCTTTCCTCCTAAACCCCACCCCAGAATCTACCCAGAACATACTCATTCATGCCACCCATCCACCCAGCCTCCTTTCACATCCTCACTTCTTTTGCTCTTCTTTATCCTACACACAGCTCCACCAAAAGTTACTGCATTGTCTCCACTCCAAGCCAGACTTATGAACTCTCACCTACCTCCACTGACCCCCAAGTTGCACCAGAACCTCATTTTCATCACACTGTTCATCTCATTCACCCCCTGTCTTATGCTCATCCACTCCACATTCCAAATACTTTCCCTGGCTG
>PVIR01039084.1:0-14154 GCA_004026965.1 Petromus typicus | reverse complement strand
AAAAGATGGGTAATTTTCTGAAAATATGTTAGCTTCCAGGAGAATATAATATAATCATTTTATGTTAAGGTGAATTTTGAATTTTCAAATATCATTGATAAATGATATTTATAACACTGTTGCCTTCACTTAAAGAATATATTCCATCATAACAGAAGAGATATTTATTCAAAAATTCCAACTGGTTCACAGAATCTATTGGGAAAGAAATGCTAGATTTTTGAAGGTCTATGTAAACATTATTAGTGCGGCATGGTGGCTCACATCTTTTATCCCAACCCTTGGGAGGCAGAGGCAGGAGGATTGCTATGAGTTCGAGTCTTGCCTGGGCTACATAATGAGCTCAGGGCCAATCTGAATTACAGAGATCCTGTCTCAAAAAAAAAGGAAAAGAAAAAGATAAAAACAAACCTGGATCTTCATATTTTAACATATATATTAAGTAACTGAACCTAATGCTTATTTAATGTATGTATTAAATAAAGTGAACCTCGACCTATATATGTATTAATAAAGTTAAATAGGAAAGATTAGACTGATAGATGGATGGATGGATAGGTAAATATATATATATATATATATATATATTATATATATTTTATATATTATATATTATATGTATTATATATTATATATAATATATATTTTATATATTTTATATTTTATATATTATATTATATATATATGTAGAGCGAGAGAGATAATAGGTGGATAATATATAGATGATAAGACAGATACCACATTTCTCATTTCTATAACTGTTCAAATGCATATTGTCTTTTGAGGCTTTTTTCAGATATGTAATTCATATGTACTTTGGTCTTAGCTGGTAACTGAGTTAGTGTCTCAAATTGAAATTTCTAAGGAAGCCCTTATATAATTTTACCTTTATTGTGATGTTCTTACTATCCATTTACTTCCTAAAGGTATGACAGTACTAGAAGGTACCTCAAAAATGTTCTGACTTGACCTACCACTCTTTTTTCTGAGACTCCATAAGCAAGCCAAGATTACTTTGATGTTTCAAATCAATAACACAGTAAATAAAATAACATTTCTTCCTTTTATTTCAATTCCAGAAATTTTCAATGCTTGTATATCTTTCAAAGACAGGGCCTTGTCATGTTGTGCACATTGACCTACAATTCCTGGGCTCGATGTAGCCTCCATTATCCTGGTTAATGTGGATAATATCCACTCTTCACTTCATGGATGCATGGTTAACCCTGAATTTCTATTTTGATACAAAACAAGCAATTTGATTACTTACTTAATTTCATAAGTCAAAGAGTAAATTTATACTCTCTACCATTTGCCTATCATATATCTTTGAATCATACATTAGAGATTAAGATATAACCACAAGCTGTATTTGTAGATAAAGTGGACCACTCTGCAGAAGATTCATCCAACTTCTATGTATCATTTGACCTCTTGAAATACATGAAATTTAAAACCAAGATTTAATGTTCTTGCAGGACTGGTGTCAGTCACTGAATATTCAATGCCCTTGGCTATTCTCTGGGAAAAGCCACCCTGGGAAATAATGATATGTCCCTTTGAAGAAGGCCAGAGAGCAGGAACAGAAAATATGTACAACTTTATTCCAATCTCCTTCCTCAAGGTTATCTTGTCCTTTTCTAAATGAGATTATATTTAGAAATTACTGTCTCTGAATTTTTTGGTACTGTATTCAGTTAGCTCTCTTACAATAAAAAGTTTCTGCTCAGAGAATTTCTTTTTCTTAAGGTTCTTTTCTTTATTCGCTAGGTCCTGATAGTAAAGTAACAGCCCAGAGTTACTGTTTACTCTCATTCTTTTTGCCACCCTGATTCTGAAACACATTTGGATAATATCCACTCTGTAGATCCTAATGTTAGTGAAAACATGGATGATATTATAAAAGAAGATTTCATAGCCAGAAAAGAAGAGTTCTTTCTCACCTAAGCATGCATCATCTTTTAATAACAAAATCAATTATAACACATCACCTTCAAAATTCTATTAATTCCCATCAAAAAATGTCCATTGTCTTAAGGAAAAAAAATTATTATAATTATTGTTATTATTGATTTTTTTTTCTGTTTGAGAAAGAACAGAGGTAAACATGTAAAGTTTACTCAATAACTTTTTGTATCTCTTCAACACTATTTCAGTAGCTTTGTTGCCACAAGTTGAATAAATAATAAATAAACTCTATTTGGCTTACACTAAGTCTTTTGTTATACTATTTAGATATCTCATTCATCTCCAAAAGGAATAAGTTATCAGATTTAGCCAATAAAAACAAAACATCCAATTTTACAAAGAGAAAAGTGTGTATTTTTAGTGAAAACATGTCCTTGAAATATTTGAAGTTTATTTTGGGCCAAGATTATCTAAGCTTAAATTTATATTTAATAGTGCTTTTGGAATTTACCACAGAAGTTTTGGTAATGAGAATATGTTTGTCACTGCTTCTAGACACCTGTAACGACTAAAAGTGGGAGTCAAAAGCTCAACCAAAAGCTGTGAGTTGTTGTATCTCTCACAAACAACTAGATGGATTTGACGATACCTTAGTTAGAAGATATATTATCCAAAATTGTGCTGAATGTGTTTTGTTAGTTCACCAGACAGTAAAACCTAAATTGCTTATGTTAAGTGCAGCTCCACAAGAGCCTGGCTTTGCAAGTTTCCTATCTTCTGCCGGGGGCTGACATGATTCACAAACAGGACAATTAATAAGAACAGAGACTGTATTCGAAGATAATGGAGAGCTAAACAAATGAAGGCCATTATACTCTGGGCCTATGTGTTGGAACTGTGAGTCTTGATCCATTAATCTATTGGATTTAAGTAGATTTAATTAAAGTTAAATATTTATAATGTGATAAGTAATTTATATTTAAGTGATAATTAAAATGTCTCTGTTAATTGTCCCACTCTAATAAATGACTCATAATTTGTGGATGTTCACTTTTCTCCATTTTGGATTATTCTATGAAGAAATATAATACCAAACTTGCTTAAAATAATTTTTCAATAAAGATCCAATTAAGTCTTTAAATGTGCTATTTTCTTCCAATGTTCAAAATTCTTTTCTAACTGGGTTTATTTTTAGATAAAGAGAATAAATCATATAATTACAGGAAACTCTTAAGAGTTTTCTATTTTATCTTTCTGTAATCCATGAGCAGCCACATGTAGAGAGATTTTCAAGTGAGCCTGAAGGGTTGAAGAAGGCAGAGAGTTGAGTCTCACTCTATTAGCTCTTGGAAGCACCATTGATTCCTTGTGTGTCACATATTGATCAGGCAACTTATTTCTATAGCATCTTCCACTCAAGAGAAAGAAGGTAAAATACCTCCCAATAATTCTGAAATCAGTATGAATTTGGATACAATTTATAGAACATTGAATATGCATATCAAATATTAGATGAATATATTTGAGAGATACAGAATTTTATTTAAAAAATAACTAGATAGTATGCAATTTAAACAGTACTTCAGGGTCTCCAGCAATAAGTTGAAGTGGACAATGGCATGAAATACTAAAAAAAAATTGGACAGAGGATGATTAAGTCAAAGTGGAACTATATGAGAAAGATAATCTCTCAGAAAATTAAAGATTAACAAGACTGTCTTTCCTTTACAGCTGAATAATAATTTTCTTGTTTCAAAAGAATACATAGAATGATATTGAGATCCCAAAGTGAAACTCAACATAACATAAGTTCAGTGATTATTTTTGAAACATATATAGTTGGATTATATATAGCTAGAAACATAGATAGCTGGATTATTTTTTTAAAGCTCCAAATATTGTTATGTTATGCCAATAACCCCTGAAATGTGAGTTCATCCATAATTCCAATCCAGGGCCAGGGATTTAGCTCAGTGGTTCCAGTGCCTGCCTTGCAAGCACAAAGTCCCTAGTTCAATCCCCAGTAACCACATACAACAATTCCAGGTGTGGTGACTCATGCCTGTAACTCCAGCACTCAGGAGGAAGAGGCAAGAAGATTACTGAGTTTAAGGCTGAGTTCAGGACCAACCTGAACTACCAAGTGAGACCCTGTCTCAAAAATAATAATACTAATAATTGGAATCCAAGCATGAACCTCTTTGGGGAATGAGAAATCGGATATTTCCAGAACCCCTGCAGTGGGTCCTAGTCTCCTGTGAGATATGACAACACAAGGCTAATTACAGAATAAAGACAGGATACCAAACCTAGAGAAAAGCTAGGTCTTGGGACTGAGCAGTGCTGTTTTAGGGCACAAAGACAAAGGACCCCCAAGCACATCCAATATTTACTGAATATAACCATGGGAAGGAATAAGGAGTAGCGTATGCTTTGGAGGCATTTAGTGTAATACCACAGAACACCTGCCTTGATGACACCAAGCAAGTCTGTAAGGGAAGAAGCATGTCTTATCTTGCTTGGTTAGAACAAGAAGGTCCTGAGACCAGGTGCAGTAAGCAAGCAACTCATCAGTCTGTGAGAAGCCATAATTCAGGAGAAAGGATTTGAATTGCAGTTATATTGACCTTAGCTGCACTTAACTCCAAAACATATTTCTAATTTCTGAGATCTCATCAGAATCACTTTTACCAAAGATAAGATTAACATCTTCTATTTTAAAATCCTCAAGTGTTTTCTAAAATGAATGAGGCTCTCATCACTTTCCTTTTGCTTTCTGTATATTATCATAATCAACTTCCATGGTCTTTTGATAGCATTGTGCATAGTCAGCCAGTATATATCTGAAGCAGAAGAGTAGAATAGACTAGCAAGGAGGAAGGTTGCTGACCTCATGGTGAAGAGAAACTTGAAAAGAAGATCCTGGAATAGAGATAAACCCTTCCAGGATCAGTGTCCTTGGAACATACTCATTTCCTAACAAGTCAGGTGTAAGCTTGCATAATCTAGTCATTTTCCTAACCCCACCTGTGAGCATATAGGGCTACTGAGGAAAATCGTGATGTGAACTTTAACCATAATTAAAGAAAATGAAGTCACCACTTCATAAAATTATTTGCATCTAAAAACAAAACCCTCCCATGGACACCATTTTTAATGGTGCACAGCCAAATACCTTCTCCCTAAAGTCAGATGCAAAGCACAGAATTTTAGTCATACAACTTCAATTTATAATCATAAATGAACTGATGGTCCTGGTCAATAAACAGGTACACATAATATACAATCCAAATAACTGCTTCCATCCAGATGTCAAAGGGCCACACCTTCTGGTTTAGCTCTGGGATAACACTCCAACCATAGAGAAGTGTGGAACCTATTCAGAGCCCAGTCAGAGAATTGTAACAGTGCAGCCCAAGAAGAAAATTTCCATCTGGGAATAGAACAAAAATATATTCTGTTGAGTTATGGGCCCTGGTGTCTACTGACGGCCTCCCAGTGGCTGCTTGTAGACAGAAGGGATGCTGTGATCTTACACAGGGGAAGGAGAATGGCAGAATGGGTGATTTTTGTTTCCTCACGAGAGGAAGAATAGCTGAGTGTGAATCTACTCTGATTAGCTGGTTTTAATACATGAATCTGTTCATGAGAGCACAGCCTGATGACGTGGGCACTTCCTGTCAGTTTCACTTCCCCATATTGTTGCAGTTAGGTGTCAAGTGCACATTCAGATGATAGTGTGTTTTACTGATTTCTTTTTCTTCTCATTGTGGTTCATAATTTCATAATTTTACTGCCTCTTAAATATATAAGATGCAGTTGAGAATTTTAGGATTTTGATTATGGTAGTGTGTGTGTGTGTGTGTGTGTGTGCACATGTCAATGTGTTTTCATTTATGATCCTTAAATATTTTGAAGATTGTGTTGTGATTCACTAAGAAAACAATTGGTTTCATTATTTCTAGGCTCATTCTTTTTAATTTCTATAAGATATTTTTCTTTACATTTTAAATCTTTATTGGTACATTATGAATACACATCATAATCATATTTAACATTGAAGGTTTGTACAAGAATATGACATGACTTGATTCTCAGTTTTCCCCCTTTTCCCCCTATTCGGCATCCCCCACCCCCTATATACATAATTTGCTTCCTTTTTTCTTTATTATTACCACATTCATTTTCCCCTCATTATTTACCCCTACACACTATTCCCTTATAAATATTTTCTATTTCACAATATCAACTATACATACTGCAAATCATTTACAACTTCATTTTCTCATACCAGAGAAAAGATATGATATTTACACACCTGTGACCTGTTTATTTTGCTAGAGGACGTCCTCAAGGTACATCCACTCGAGTATGAATGACTCAATCTTATCATTTTTAATGGCAGAATAATACTCCATATTCTATAAAAGAACCACATCTTCTCTACCAAGTCTCCAGTTCATGGACATTTGGGTTGTTTCCAAGATTTAGAAATCACAAACTGAGCTGCTATGATCATGGGTGCACATATGTCACTGTGAAATGAATCTTTTAATTGCTTTGTATATATACCTAGCAGAGTGATGACCAAGTCAAATGGGACCTCCAATTTTAGCTTTTTGAGGAATCTCCAAACTGATATCCATAGAGGTTGTACAAGTTTATATTCCCACCAACAGTGGAGAAGGGTTCCTTCTTCTCCACAGCCTCACCAACATTTGTTGCTGGCTAATACTGAAATGGCAGCCATTCTTTGTGGAGTGAGATGGAATCTCAGTGTTGTTTTCATCTGCATCTCTTGAATGACCAGTGATGTTGAGCATTTCTTCATATACTTTTTAGTTGCTCTTACTTCTTCTTCTGAAAAGTATCTGTTCATTTCAGATGCCCATTTTTGAATTGGTTCTTTAAATTTGGGTGGGCTGATTTTTTTAAGCTCTTTATATATTCTAGATAGTAGCCTTTTGTCTGAGGAACAGCTGGTAAAGATTCTTTCCCACATTGTTGGTTGCCTTTTCATTCTGTTGGTGGTTTCCTTTGCTGTGCAGAAGCTTTTTTAAAGAATGTGGTCTTGTTTGTTGATTTCTTCTACCAATTCTTGTCCAGGCTTATTTTTTGGTGTGATCCTGCCATTCCAAAACAGTGTTATGAAATCTGATTTGTGCTGACTGCTGAAGTCATTCACTTCTGAAAAATGTTAGTGATGCCTTTTGTTGGGTAAATCTTAGGAATTCTTCCTCCTTATCCTTCTTAAGTGTCCATCCCTGGGTTCAAGCAGGTTTTTTTTACAAAATGAGGAGACTTTAGAAAGCTCCTCTTTGGTTCTCCAGTTTTCTCTTCAGTGGCTCTTTCTGGGACTCTCATCATTAACTCGGGCTCTGTCTTTCATGCAATGAGGCTGGATTTCTTTCTGGTACCTCATTACTGAGTTCATGTAAAGCATGCTTCATTCTTTCCTTTTTGCCAGAATCATGGTCTTCTTCTACTTATTTTTCAATAGCCAACTATTGTTTAATATTCTTTACTTTGTTATATTTTAAATCTTTGAGGAAAACTAATCTTTGAAACACCACCATGCTTAGAAGTGGAAATTCACCTCGTCCATTTTTCTTTCTATATACTTATTCATTTGGCAGATGAGCATCAATTTGGAAGCAGATTATTGAATTTCTCAGTCAACCTAAGCAGTCCTTGAGGGCAAGGACATTTCTTGCTCATTATGTTATAGATCAAGATCATTATTTTGGAATACATAAGCTAACACTTTCCATTATAAAATTTAAAATAATACTTTAGACAATTGGCAGAAATCTAGAAAACCCTGAAGGCTGGCCTCTGTCTCAGAGACAAAAGAGTGTAAAGGTAAATAACGAGGGGAAACGAACGTGGTAATAATAAAGAAAAAAGAAAACAAAGATTGCGTATATAGGGGATGGGGAATGCAGGGCGGGGAGAAAGGGAAAAATGAGAATCAAGTCATGTCATATTCTGGTACAAACTCTTAATGTTGAATGCAATTATTATGTGCATTCATAATGTACCAATAAAGATATTTTTTTTAAAAAAAAGAATTTCCTTAGCTTAGCTCAAACAGTAGGACTATTTCATTGCAGCAGGCAAGAAGAATAGCTTTCTGTTCATGTTAACACAGATCAGACAGCTTATGAAACAAAAGTAAACCGGGTAAATGGCGGGCTGCTTATACTTATTGAACGACAACAACAAAAAGAATAAAAGATCTAACTTTATTACTTTAAATGTTCTATGTAAGCAATCATATTTCATTTTATAATGGAATTTTCATTTTATAAACAAATAAAAATTTTCATTTCATAAACAAATAAAAATAAAATGTGTTCTGCTACATGAGAGCCAGTTACAAACTCAAAAGGTGCTGTGCCACTAAGCATTATCTTTTTCTTTAAAATGGTGGTGAAGACGTAAAAACAGGTGATATTTGACAGTTATTTGTTGTATTGCTACTTCAGGCTTTATATTTTTAAATAGTATTTATATACATCTTAAGAGAGATAGTGTTGATATATTTTACTTTATGAAAGACATCTCTCTGGGAAGTTAAATGACTCCCCTACAACGACAAAGCTGAGATTAACTTTTTTTTTTGAAGTTCAGATCCAGCACATTTTCAAAACCTTTCTATTTCACTCATTTTCAAGTTATGCATGCATTCTTAAGTAATTTCAATTATAATATTGATATAAAACTATATTTCTGTATATTTATATAAAATATATTTATATAAAATTTTATATATAAAGATATATTTATATAAAATATACATTGAATATATTGTTGAATAATTTAGAGAGTAAAATTTATTACCTCTAGGTATGTAGTATAGCCTTTATATTTTAAAGACATTTGGCTGGTTGTTCACCTCCAAGTAACTACCACCTCAAGTAAAATACAGAATATTTTCATCATTCCAACAAGACCAGTTTTATCCCTTAATGGTCAATAAGCTTCCTACTCCCTGATTCTTGGCTAACAATGCTATCATTTATTTCCTTATAGGTTTTTCTTTTCCAGAACACCATATAAATAAAATTTAAAAAACAGACTCTGAATTCGGATCTTTAACAATGAACTATTTCAAACTTGACAAACAGCATCTTTTTTTAAAAATTATCTTTATTGGTACATTATGAATATACATAATAATCGCCTTCAACATTAAAAGTTTGTACCAGACTATGACATGACTTGATTCTTATTTTTTCCCTTTCCCCCCACCCTGCATCCCCCTGCTCCCTATATACATAATCTTTGTTTTCTTTTTTCTTTATTATTATCACATTCATTTTTCCCTCGTTATTTACTTACACTCTTTCCTTTAAATATTTTTTACTTTTCAGTATCAACTATACATACTACAACCCATTTACAACTTCATATTTTTATACCAAAGAAAAGATATGATATTTACACATCTGTGACCTGTTTATTTCACTTATGAGGATGTCCTCAAGGTACATCCATTTGAGTATGAATGACTCAATCTTATCATTTTTAATGGCAGAGTAATACTTCATTCTATAAAAGAACCAGCATCTTCACAGTTACACGGGACTGCCTATTCATTAGTTACCCAGGGGATGACTGAAGCGCACTTCTGGGTATATGCAGGCCAGTCATAGAGGCATGACTCTTGGTTCTATATCTGGTCACTGGTACTTTTCTATCTGGCTTCTTCACTTTGTTTCCTGGCTTGGAAGTACTAAGCAGCTTTGTTCCTCATCACCTTCTGCCTTATTTTCTTGTTTTACTTCACTTCCGTGGTGCTAAGATTCAACCTGGTTCTGAACCATAGATCTACATCTTCAGCTCCTTGCCATGATGTTTCTGCCTTTTGGCCAACTGTGGACTGAAACCTCTAACCCTTAGCCAAATTAAATCTTTATCTCTTCAAGTTGCAACTATTATGTGGTTTACCAGCAAAGGGAAACCAAACTATGACAAACAATAATATTTACAAAAATTACATGGAAAAAATAATAAAGTATGTTATAGAAGAGAGCAAGTACTATACTAGAATAGAATAATGCATCTTGACTAAGTATCCTTTTTATATATTAAAAGTCTCACCAGTCAATTCAAGGTACCAATCATTTTAATTTAGAACCTTAACACAAAACATGAACATCGTGTGATTAACTTGTTAAGAGCAAGAAAACATTAGGTAATGTGCAGACTTGATGAATGGTAAAAATATAAAACCAGGAAAAATTCTTAGAAAAAAAATAAGAAAGCATGTTCAATCAGAATTAGAATTTCTACAAAGAGCCTGAAGCAAAAGCAAATCTCTGATGTGAGATAATCCAAGGCTATCCACATTTCCACACTGGAAGACCTAGGAAATGCAACAAGGTAATGGAGAAAATAAATTTATAAATTTTTGAGAAGTAAAACTCATTGTTTATAAATTGTATGTGTAGAGGGTCATTTTCATATGAAAAAGTCCAAATATTAGTGTTAACTAGTGTATTTTAAAATATTAGTTTTATAAGATTAGCATGTAAAACTTATGTCTCCTTAACAATAACACGAACATTTTAAATGCTAGTATTCTTCATACTGGACAAACCCGTTAAATACCTAGGTCAAATTTTGAAGAATAGTAAGCATTATTGAGACACGTTACATTAGCCTCTTGTAAATAAGAAAATTTAACACTTTAGTGAATTGGAAGACAGGCTGTTATAAATATTTCAATATTTAAAATAAACAACTATGAATGAATATTGTGATTTTAATATGACCATATTGCAGAAGATTTGCAAACCATGAGCTAAGCCTAGGCTTGAAATTCAAACTAATTGTTAATATTTTGAATTTGTGATAAAATATTATTTATGACTAGATCCATAAAGTTTATTAATAAATGTCTTGATATACTTTATTCACATTAAAAATAAATTGGAGATGATTTTGTCATTCAGTTATTTGAACTACTACTAACTATTCTGCAAAATTGCATGTTGACCTATTATCAAAAATTGTTATTAATGAGCTCTCCAGTGACAAATACATTTGATCGTCCATCAGTATTGCTGAAATTAAAAATTAGAAAACAACTGCTTTCCAAAAGGTTGTTTACACAGTCATTGGAATCATCACTATTTCAACTCCTACATCAATATTTTCAATTGTTACTTTGGAAACACTGAGATTTTTACATCCTGGCATAATCTACTATAATAAATTACAAGTACATTAGAGGTTTTCTGTTGTTTTAAAGGGGAAACAGAAAACAAAAGCCTACATAGTGACACAGAAGCTCATAGAAAAGTTGTGAGCAACGGAATATGCGAAAAATATGTTGGCATTGAACCTCTCACAACTGTTTGTATCCCCTAAAACTCTTGAAATGTTTCTCTGAACTCCCACATGGAAACCTTCTCTTGCTTTATGTCCACTGCACAGAGATGAACTGTTTCCTTTAGCCACCTCTCTCAACTCCCTAAACTAATCAGGACCTTATAGTGGGCCTGAGATTTCTTTCTGCCCATCCTTAGTCCACCTAAAACCTGAACACAACTGGCCTTGAGGCAATAGAGCATACTGAGAATTGGGGATCATTTTGGTCAAAAAGATGCTATCTAAAAGAACTTAAATATTAAAACCACTCCCATGTATAAATGAAAACATAAAGTGTTTCCCTAAGTTAAGAATCAAAGAACATGTTGTATGTGTATAGATATAATTACTTTCAGATGCACTGATACTTATGTTGATAATGAGATTATGTAATAAAATTAACACAAATAAAAATATTTATAACTTTGTATGTAAAGCACTAAGCTGTTACTTTACAAAGATAGGTTGGTATAACACACAGAGTATGAAACCTAAAACAAAAAATGTGTGTTTCTGTCTCACTTTGCATTCATTAGCATCTCAAACAGTTCTTAAAAATGCTTACAAGCACAAGAGAATTTTTCCTCAATGCCACATTCACTTTTAGTATGTAAGAAACCATGCTTAAAAATTGTTAACTGATTGCCAAGCCTTCTAAGCAAGGCATAAATAATAAACAATAGTATCTCTCATTACTGCCTTTCAGATTTAAATAAATATTATGCACACCAACATACTTCTCTGGTAAATGAAAAGTCCTTTTTTTATCTGAATGGTCACAAAATTCAATGCACAGATAGAAAGCCAAGGTGTACTTTTCTTTCAGAGATAAAAAAGTACATTGCCCATCATTGTACAAATATATGTTTAACTGTGCTAATTGTTATTAAAGAATTCAGCAAGCATTTGCCTTGGGAAGAGTATCTTAATAGCTGTCACTTTCTTTACTTGGCAATTTAATCATTGCAATCTCAGAGTCCATGTTTAAGTAACAAGCATTCTCAGTCCCTTGTTGTTGCCTTGATACGAGTGTAGGTCTTCACATATGGTTGATTTTCAGTGTTATGGTTACTATTTCACAAAAGAAACTGTCACTGCTTTCTATTTAAATTGGGGTCTGGAAGGCTATGTGTAATAGCACACCTGATAATTGCTTCTATTATGAAGCACTGTCAAGGCAGATTCTCCGTGTACCAAACAAAATGCTTAACACTCCTTTCCAGCAAAAACTGCAGTGTAGTGCTTCGGCAGCAAAAACTCCCAGTTCTAATTGCATAGAGTAAATCCAATTATGCCTTACATAATCTGGATGTCAAACTGACACCCAGGGCACTGTATATACACAATGTGGTGGTACTACCTGGAAGGGGGCGGGGGGCATTAGTTAACAAGAATTTTAGAGTAAAATTAAGCACCTGTATTTAAGAAATTTAATAAAATGCTTTTAATAATTCAAGTAGTACACCTGGATCATTGGTTTATATTTTCAAAAATATGTTATACATTTAATTCTCTGCCGCTCCGTTATTTTTTAATTCTTCCAAAATCAATTAAATTTTAAATAATTAATTTTCTTTTTTTAATTGAAATTTTTATTGGTACATTACATGTACTCACCATGATTGCACTCAATGATGAGAATTTGTACCAGTGTATGACACAACTCAATTCTCATTTTTTCCCATAGCCCTACCCACCCTATCACCCCCACCCCCTATATACATAAACTCTGTTTCCTTTCTTTTTTGTTACAATCACATTGTTTTTCCACCTTTACTCCATTTCACTCTGAAATTAATTTTCAATTATCAGATTTGCACCCGCAGTAAAAAATATATTAAATGATTTTGCACAGGCCATTATTTCCACATAGTCTCTGCTAAAGGCATCACTCTCTAATTTCCAATTTCTGCCTTAGTAAAATGTATGTATTATTCAACTTACACCTCAAATCTTTGGTGCTTTTAATGAAGTATCTAAAATTAGCAAATATTCAATAGTCATTAACTATTCTTTGGTTTCCATCATCCTATATGTTTGCATCCTACCACAGGTAAGTACTGCCGAGTCCATTATTTTGACAATTCATTTTTCAGTGCTTTCAACATCTCGCACTCTTTAGTATTGGACACAAGATGAACAAAATCCAGCCCTACTTGTGTTGGCTGCATTCTTATAAATAGAGCCCCTGAGAGGGAGATTTATGAATGAAAGCATTTTGCAGAAAAGGGGATTAGGGGTATGGGCCTAAGCCAAGAAAGGGAAGAAGCTATGTAACTACAAGTCCTTATGGAAAGAATATCTGGGTTTAGGCTGAGACCAATGGGGATCTGTGTATGAACTGTAACAGTCTCTCAGAGAGGACACTGGCTGAGCCCATGAAAATGGGGAAAGGGTCTCAGAGGAAAGGAACGAGGCACACTTGCCATCTACTACAAAATCCTTAGAATCAGCACCACTCATATGAGAGAATCAGTTGTGCTTCCTGTTAGCTTCAACACCACTGATTTGACTTGAGTACTCTCTGAACTTTGAGAAACTTCATGAAAAGGGACTCAATGAGTTTCTCCTCTCCAAAACTTTGGGGCTTTAGATTTGTAGTTATTAAAAATGTAAGCTATATTTTAGTCATGGTTGAATGGACTGAACCTTCATGGGAGTTCCCAAGAAAATAACGGTGGGTTTGACAAAATTACATCCAGTCTAAGCTGGCTTATCTGAGGATTTAGCTCAGTGGCACCAGTACCTGCCTTGCAAGTGCAAGGGCCCAAGTTTGATCCCTGGTAACCACATACAACAATGCCGGGTGTGGAGACTCATGCTCACCAGCAATCAGAACCACATACCACAGTGCCAGACAGTGGCTCC
>PVIR01039083.1:0-14151 GCA_004026965.1 Petromus typicus | reverse complement strand
ATATGGCCAGTAATTGCCATATGTCCAGATATACATCTTAGGACCCTGAGCAGAAGCATACCGCAATAACTGCGCTCTTCCAGATGCAATAGATGGTCTGGCCCTTTCAATTCTTCCTCCATGTCTTTCTTCTTGGTTGTCCTTCACTGAGACTTTGCGTCTAAAAAAAGAAAATGTGAGCTTTATTATCTTCTCTTGATGAGCAGGAAGTAAATTCTGGTCCATCACTTTCATGCACCTGAATAATGTGTATTCTAGCTTTACCTGACACTTGGAGTCGCTCCTTTGTCCTTCAAGCCATGCACTTTGCACAGTGAGGAAATGTTTGGTCTAGTGCTTCTTTGCCATCACTGTGAGTCCGCTGCTCTGCGCTCTGGGTGTCCATTTCTCTCCATTATGGCTGCCCATGCTTGCCTCCACCCAACACTGCAGCAGGCCTGCGCCTGCCTTCCCAAGCATCCCCAGGCTTAGCATAGTCCTTCACACACACCCATTAACACTCATGAAAGAAATTCAGACTTGAAAGTACATGGAAAAAGACTACATTACAACTCATTCCTACTTAACAGAGTCACCCATACATTTCTGATTGTCAAACTCTTTCAGGGTTGCAATGGTCAAACACATAAGATCACTGATCATATGTGGGAGAGAGTATCTTCTTTCTCTATGGATCCCTTCTTGCTGACTGACTCTGGACTTACCTCCCAGGTGCAGTTGCTCTGTGGTTCTTGGAATCCCTGCAGGGGAGGATACTACTGAGACCGAGACTCTAAGCATGAGCCAGTTACTAACTCAACCGTGTGCCAACACAGAACATGAAACCTAGGCTGAGATGTGTAACCTATCTGCTAAGGTTTAAAAAGTAAACTTTGGTTGGGATCTTGACCATCCTGAAAGGCCCATCTGTTAAATGGTTGGTCCACAGGGCAGTACTTTTATTGACAGGTGGAACTTAGCAGGTGGTGTTTGGATTCTTGAGGCCAAAAGCAAAGGATTTGCTGATTACAGACAGTAACATCCAAAACTGTGAGCCAAACTAAATCTTTTCTCTCTGAATGTTAATCATCTCAGGTATTTTGTACTAGTAACAGAGAGCTGACACAATGGGCTGCGACTTTGCCTCAACATTTAATTTTAACATTTACAGCACTGGCTCCTGATCACTCCTTCTGCATTCAATTACTGAGGGTTCCATACACAATGAGTTTTGCATATGCCATAAACCATCTCATACATCATAAGCCAGTGATGGTGAACCTTTCAGAGACTGAGTGCTAAACTGCAATCCAAAACCTTCTTATTTATTGCAAAGAATTAACCCTGCAAATAAATTTAAATACTGAGCTTTTAGTTTAGAAAAAACAACTCATATATTAACATCTTTGGTCTTAGAAGAAAAACAGTAACGCACATGCCATGAGTTCACCACCACTGCTATAAACTAAGTGTCCACTTGACATAGGTCAATCAACATTTTGATACTCTAGCCTTTTTATAGTATTAAAGTTCTGTTCATAGAGAAGACCATCACTTTGAAAGAGTCTTTAACTCTAAATAATTTAATCATTCCAGGTTCGCCCAGCACACACCTAATCAGATCCCTGTCTGTAAATTCACATTTCCATGTTGTTTATTGCCTTTTTCATGGGTTATTTGTCCTACCTCACTAGCTGTACAAAACTGAATTATCTTCCTCCTTTCCCTTCACATTGCTCCAGACACTAATTCCACTTCTGTCAACTATTTTGGTTTGGAATATAAAGAGGAGGAGAAAAGAATCATCTTGTACTGTGGAGAAAGATGTAAATATCCACTTTGTGTTTTTCTACCACGAAACAAAGCTTCAGGAAAAACATGGATTACGTAGTAAGTGGAGAAACCCCCTCCCAGGACATCTACGTACTCTTTGCCATCGGCAGTGGCCCTCCAATTTAAGCTTGGCTCCAGTCTCCGGGCCATTTGACTCTTCCCAAAGTTAATTAGGTTCTTGTCCTGTTTACTCTTGTCTGTACCAAATACAGTTTTATGGATGACATCTGTTTCTTCCTTCTTAGGTGCCTCATCTGTCTCCTTCTTTTGTTGCTCTTCGCTGAGTCTAATCTCCTTTATAAAAAAAATAAGAATAATTTTTACATTGATGTCACTTCTGAGTCACTTGGTGCCATCTGAAGATTAACACTGTTGATAAATCTCAGACAGGAAGTCTTACCAACACAAGTTGAATAAGGATAATTTCAAGAACAAGGCCTCTCTCGAACACATAGGCAGAGAGCAGTGTGCTATTTCTAAACTCACAGCTTGCCACAGCATGCACTCATACAGTAGCAAAGTTAGACCTACTGCTTCGGTACCTCTATAGAAAATAAAACACAATGTCTGTATTGACTTGAATTGGATAGCCAACAACATCTATCAGGAAAGAAATATACAACTTGTTCTTCACAAAGAATTCTAGGAAAAGGAAAAGTACTGCAATACTTCCTACACATATTACGAAGACACACTGCTTACATACCAAAACCAAAGACATTAAGACATAGGTAGCTAACCTATGGTATGAGTGCCACAGAGAGCACACAGAGCCCTCTTTGTCTGCATGTGAGTCAAGTTGCCCTAGCAGAGCTCAGCAGTCAAACAGTGGATAACTGTGTACATAGGGGCTGTGTTAGCACTTTGGGGTAAATAAATGGATTTGGGTTGTAATTGGTCACTCAGTCTCTCAAAGTTTGGCCATCACTGCATTAATAGATAGCGAGGTGGAGGGGTAACAGAGAAAGGGAGGGCCCATCACTATATGCTAAGTCACACTTAGCGGCATAAGGCTCTGAGGCTATTGCACAACAAGTGGCCTCTGGTAAAGTCATGTACTGTGCACTGCACAAAGCTGGGAAGAAATGATGACAGCCTTCACTATAAAGACGTGACAGATTCTGAGTAAATATATTTAACCGAATATGCACATTATATAATGCATACGTGATACATACATATATTGAAATATTACAAGATAATCTGTTAATATATACAAGTTTGGTGTATCAATTAAAAATATAGTTTGTAAAAACTAAAAGACCACCTTCTAAAAAATGTAACTGTTAACACATATCCATCAATATAGATGCAAAAACTTTAGAAACATTGCAGACAGTCTAATTACACACACAACGTATACACACACACACACACACACGTGTGTGTGTGTGTGTGTGTGTGTGTGTGTGTGTGTGTGTGTGTATATAATGGCTACTATATTTGAGATTTATCCCAGAATTCAATATGAAGTCAATGTTTGAAGATCAAGGTTATCACCATATCAAAAAACTAAAGAAGAAAAATCACACGATTATCTCAAGACATGCAATCAAATTATGCTCTCCCAATAGAACCCAATGGGTTCTCTGCTGGATGTCAGTGAGGGTCCCAGGGAGGTGTGTAGCAGGGCACTCTTCCCTCCCAGAGGGGAGCACGTCAGCAGCAGGGCAGGCTGAACTTGCACTCCTATCCAGTGGTCTTCACGCCACCATTTCACCAGCCATGTCAGTAGAGACAAAGGGGAACCTTTACTGTCATTTTGCAATATTTCTTGGACTTCTACATGTGAGGTGTCAAAAAACCTTGTTAAGAGATTTAAATAAAATCCAGAACGTCACAATATAATGCCCTGAATGCCAAGAGAATAAAAAAGATGTTCATTGTTCCTAGAATCAAGAAGAATGCAAATGGAATGAGAAAGGATGATGAACAGATGTGTACACTACGATAAAACAGACATTGGAAAAATCTATCAACATTTTGAAGCAGCCATCATAAAAGTACTCCTTGGCCAATTATAAAGACTTCAAAAATGAAAAAGTAGAAAAGCTCCACAAGAAAACAGAATATTTCAGCAAATAGATATTATAAAAGGAACACCATAGAAATCGTGAGATGTATAAGAAAAAATAAAAATAGATTCAATGTGACAGAGAGGATGAAGGAGAAAATCCACGACTTCAAAGACAGAGCCAAAGAATTCAGCTAAAGTGAACCAAGAGAAGCAGATTTTTTAAAAAGATGGATAAAACAATTCTCGATATCTAAGTGACCCCAACAGCAAAATTCTAAAATTCATGTCATCAGAATACCAGAAAGAAAGGGGGGAAAGCGTCGCACTGAAAATGTATTCTAAGAACCCTTTAAGTTTCCCCACACTTGGAAAAAGATATAAACCTAAGATTCCAGAAGCTAAGACAAGCCTAAACCAAGGAAATCCTTTCCAACATAGGTAATAACTTCCATAAAGTTAATTCCAAGAAAATATATGAAAGAAATGAGAAATCATACTTTATAAGGGAAAAACAATTAAAATAATTGCAGATTTCTTATGACACACAGCATGGAGGTCAGAAGGAATCGATACATTTTTTAATTGTTGAAAGTAAAGAATTGTCAACCCAGAATACTCTAACCAATGGAAATATTCTTTAGGAGTAAGGAGGAGGTGAAGATATTCTCAGACAAACAAAAACTAAGAAAATTATTACCAACAGACACACTCAAAAGGATGGCTCAAGTGAAGTCTTTAAACAGAAAAGACGTGCTAAAGAAACCTGCAGAATCATAACGGAAGAGAAGAACAGTGGAAAAAGCAAGAGCATGGGCTAATGCAAGACTTTCCTCTCTCAAATTTTCTGGCTGGTGTTTGGTGGTTGAAGCATGTTGGAATCATGTCTGAAGTTTGATGGTCATGTAATTTTCAATGTATTCAGGGAAAGTAAGAATAATTACAAAAGGGAGATAATAAAAGGGACTTAAGACTTCTGGACTTCTATATGGGTGAAATGTCAAGCCAGAGAATTATAATGAATACATATTACTTTAATACTTTCAACAACCACTAAAAAAGCTACACAACGAGATATGCTCAATGCTCAAAACACTGTAGGTTACTAAAAGTGGAATTCTAAAGCATCTTCCAACAATCTATTAGAAAACTCAAAAGAAACAGAAAACAGAAAAAGAGAGGGAACAAACAAAACTAAATGTAATTTAATTCCTAACATCAATAATTAAATGAAAATGACCTAAATACACGAATAGATCAGCAATAAAATTTCATAAAGTGGATTTTTTTTTTTTGGTCTTTTTTGAGACAGGGTCTCACTTTGTGGTTCAGGCTGGCCTTGAACTTACTATTTAGCCCAGGCCCGCCTTGAACTCTCAGCAATCTTCCTGCCTCTGCCTTCCAAATGCTGGGATTACAGGTGTGAGCCACCACCCCCAGCGCTGTGGTATGTGGTACCAAGGATCAAACTTGGGACCTTGCACTTGCCAAGCAGACACCAGAAGCACTGAGCTAAATCACTGGCCTTATAAAGTGGATTTTAAAAGTGGTCCAACTGCATACTGTCTACAAGAAACTCACTTCAAATATAACACAAGTAACCACTTTCACTTGTTAGTACCAAGAAATGAAAGTATCCTCTGAATTTCCTTGTCTAAAAGAAAATAAATGGATCTTCTAGATTTTAATAGACTTAAGAGAATTACTTTGAGTAATGTGTGTAGAAGTCCTGGTGTTATAACCTCCTAGTAACATATACACAATTAAAGTAAAAAATCTCATTAAATGTAAATATGACCAGACCAAATTAAATCATAAAGTTTACTTTAAACAACAGAAATAAGAATAATGAGGGCTGAGGTTGTAGCCCAGTGGTAAATATACTACTAATACACTTCTATGAGAATATCTAAAGTTAAAGCACTAATCATACCAAGAATTTTCAAGATGTGGAGGAACTAGAGCTCTCATACACTGCGGTTATGAATGTAAAATATTACAGTCATTTGGGAAAGCTAGATGACTCCGCTATTTTACTCCTGGATTTTATTCAGGAACAATGGAAGTACATGACCCCACATTCACATAAGAATGTTCATGGCAACTTGGTTTTATAGCTGAAAATCTGAGGCAACGCTCACCCCTCAATAGATGAGTGGACAAATGCAATTTGTGTTTTATCTATACAATGGAAAATACTCATAAAAAGTGATGAAATAATGACAGATACAAAAACGTAGATGAGTTATCAAGAATAATATATTGAAATATAGTCATGAATAATGCATGCCGATCATAAGCAAAACTAATTTAAAATGTGGGGAATCAGAATGTGATTATTCAAAGGAGATGAAGAGTAAAGGAAAGTAGAGATGATGGCATTTTTTCTTGGGAATGGTAAGACTTGGATCAGAGTGCTGCATAGATATTTGTGAAAAAAATAATGAAACTGTATATTTAAGATCTGTGCGTTTCCTTGTATATAAAATGCCACCTCAACTAAAAACACTAAATAAAAATATATCTACTGGATTTCTGGTTCTAATAGAGCAGGCTGAAGTCTTTTTGCCTTCTACTCAAAAATCATTCCTAAAACAATGATAAGAAACTCTATTCTTGGTGAAAACAGAAGACACACTTTAAAAGACAGCTCTCAAAAGAGGAGTGGTAAGTGGACCAGGAAAGTCATCTTCAGAAAAATAATGTGATGAAAAAGGCAAACTGGAAAGACGGGTCCCAGATGCTGCAGAAGAGAAGGAAGTAGAAGGGCTGCTTCTTGTCGCTGTGAAAAGCAGCCAGACCCAACATCTCCACCCGACCCCAGCACTCCCAAGCCCAGTATGATGACAGGTGTTCTAGAAAATGGCCCAAAGGTGCTCTGGACTCAGGGATTCCAGGTAGAGGAGGGAGATGAAGGTGAAGCCTGAGGCTGAAAGCAAGAGAAATAAGTGAAATATCACCGATCTCCCACACGTCCAGCACCCCAGTAGACCAATCTACAAAAGAGTTTTGCTTCTTGGCTTTTTGGAGGAACTGAGAAAATTTTAAGAAGCATATCATGTTGAAATGGGTTTAAAACAAGCGAAAAAGAAACTCAGGAAAGAGTAAGACAATGCGGTGAACAAACATGATGGTTAATTTTATGAGTGCACATGGCTACACTGAAGATGTGCATAGTTCAGAAAATACAGGGATTTTCAGAAAGCTGAGACTTTAAAGTTAACTGTCATGGCTGAAGCTTAAAAGTGTTTCCCGCCTGGGGCCGGGGAGTTAGCTCAGTGGTTCCGGCGCCTGTCTTGCAAGCCAGGTTCAATCCCCGGTAACCACATACCATACTGGGTGTGGAGACTCATGCCAGCAGCAACCAGTACCACATACCACAGTGCCGGGCGTGGTGGCTCACGCCTGTAATCCCAGCACTCGGGAGGCAGAGGCAGGAGGATTGCTGTGATGTGAGTTGGAGGCCGAGCTCGGGGCCAGCCTGAACCACAAAGTGAGACCCTGTCTCAAAAAACCTAAAAAAGAAAAAAAGAAAAAGTGTTTCCCCTAAAATAAGAAGGAAGTTCTTGAGCTCATACAGCTGACACACTTTTGAAGTGTTAGAAAGGATAAAAATAATCAAAATTTTTAGATGTCACAAACAGGGCTCTCTGACTTTTACTGTCACTAATTCAAAAGAAAAGAAGAAAAATTCTATTTAAAATTGAAATGTTACACTTTTTCCTCTAAACCAAATCAGAATCATTTTTAAGATGCTCCATTTATAATAGTTCTTATTTTATACTATATTATGAGAACATTCTAAGAATTAAAAAGTGTCCAAAAATAGGTGACGTCACTCTCCAATAATCTAGAACACTGTTATCAGGTGAACACAAACTTACCTGTTTAGACATATTTTCTGAAAATTTTGCTGATTTTTCCTTTAAAAATGTGACAAGGTCTTTATAAATTTCACCTTTTCTCTCATAATCAATTTCACCCTCATCATCTGTTTTACCCTTTGGGAGAAAAAGGTTGGTGCTATGATTAATATAACAGCAGTCTAAGAACCTGGTCAATACATCACTAAGCAGACGTATGAGGTCTTTTTTCTGTAAAAGACCCACACGATAATGTTTTTTTCTTTTCTCTCTCCCCTCTCCTCAGCCCAACCCTCCCTCCTTCCCAAACAGTAGTTTTTATACGTGAACTTCATGTTTCCCGTCCGCTCACTCATTCGTCAGTCTCGCATCGCTCTGCCGTGGGCTGCTGTACACACGTGAAAGTCCACTATTCAGGACAGAAGTCGGGCTCCCCCTTCCTGTCCCCGATGTGAGGGTGCACTGTGACTTCACAAACCTCAGCTGCCGAGTCACAGGAGGCCTTCACCACAGAGAAGCCTCTCCCCACCATCTAGCGCTGCCCACTTCCTTCCTTACCTGTCATTCTACCGTAACACTGCAGCGGGGTTTTAGTTTTTGCAGTTGTATATTTGTATGGCCTTCCCTTTGCACTTTTTTAAAACTTGAGAGGAACTGGCCACGCAAGCTTAGTTTTGGGGGGTTTGCGGTACTGGGGATCAAACTCGGGCCTTTCTGCTTCCAAGGTAGGCATGGTACCACCTGAGCTAAGTCCCCGGCCCCAAACTTGAGAGGAACACTTAGATGTTCCCATGTCCAATGAAGTCGCAAAGAGACCCCCCTCCACCCCCCAGCGAAGCTCAGGGAACACCTGTGCTTGGCCCTGGCCCGGCACTGACGCGGCCACCGTGCCCGGGTCCGCCGTGCCCCCACTCCCCCGCGTGGCTTGGCGCGGCCCAGAGCTGCAGTCGCCGCTTCCGTATTCCTCCGGGTCCGACTGGCATCTTCCCTTCAGTGCCTGAGTGCGCCGATTACCAAAGGGACCTCGGTCTTAACAGTGGGCGCGTCGTGCTGGCGGCTGCTTCTCGGCTTTCTGAGCAGGCGCCACAACGCCGCTCGGAGACCACTGGGGACTCACGCAGAAAACACTGCAGAGCGGCCCACCGAGCCGTCTGCCCGCTCTGCACCGCCCGGACACAGCGCTGCGCTGAGCCACACCCGCCCGCCTAGCCGCGCTGCTCCAACGGGACTTACCCCATTTAGAAACACGCCTTCCACGCAGCACGTGACGCACAGGGCCCCGCCGTCGTGCGGCTTCACCAGCACGTAGCAAATCTCCCCGCGGATCTGTCTCCAAGGCGGGGCTCGACAGCCGTTTGCAAACTCGTACTCTGAAAGCAGCCCCCAAGCCACGGAACCTCAGTTTAGGATTCTGCACAAGGCGCTGGCTTCAACAAAGTCAGAGCTGTTGAAATTCTAAGTTTTCGATTTCTGACATGGTTTATCCTAAAGCAGGACGTGTTCTTAAAAAGCAAAGAATCGGAGCATACCTGAGGTGTACTCGATAGACTCCAAGGCGGTCTCTCGTCCTTTTCCGGAGAAACTCTTGAGAAGCTGTATATCTTTCTTAATAGGCTCAGGATTTAAATTTATCTGTCTGAAATGGGTGGGTGTTTAAAAAAGTTAAGTGCTTTAAAACAGAAGCTACAGAAAACAAACAAGTATCACCATACTAGAGCCTTTTTTTTCCAATTAAAACTACTCAATTTTAGTCACATCATGATTTTAAACAACCCTATCAAAACACAGAGATTAGTAATTCGTGCTGAATGTAACATTAAGTATATTCAGTGGAAGAGTTACTTCCTGGCAGGCGCAGAACCACTGAGCTACATTCCCAGGCAAGGGAATGAGAAAAAATAAGAAGATATATCATGAACAGGTACAAATTCGCAGTAAGAAATCCGTTCATAATGTGTTATTCCTAAAATGTTTCAATAAACTCAATTGATTTTTTAAAAAAGTTATATTGAAAACTGTTACTTCCTTTTGAATGAGAACATATTAGTAAAAAATGGAAAATGAATACATTACGTACTACACAAACTCTACCCAGTATCTGTACTATAACTCAATCATTTATATGATTATACTCAGAGTCTCTGGAAATAAGTAGTCTGTTTAATGTCTTCAGAATTAGATGAAACCTCGCTCGACTGTCTTAGCGATGATAACTGAAAATTTTAATTTTTTAGAACTAGAATAAATCCAATAAACTTACACTATTATTCCAACAAAATAGCAAGAACACCTTCACCCGACTGAAATAACATTTACATTTTTCTTGCATTTTTTGCTAACGCTGAAGGCAATATTTGTAACCGCTTTAAAGATCTCTTTGATGGAAGACTCACAGTGAGATGTATTTCAGGGTGTAACTGAGAAGATGTAAGTCCAGTTGCTTCAGTAGTATGGCGATCTTCACCTTCATATCATTTTGGAGATTGTCGTGGGTGATCAATGTATGAAGTATATTTAAAGCACTAGAGTCTTTCTTCATTGCACTATACTCTGAGCCCAGGATTTTTACTACAGGGTCTCTGTTAGCTGACAGCAAATAAATAAATGAGTAAATAAATAAATGTCATCATGCTCTTAGCTTCCAGCACAACCCATTAAAGGCTGTTACTCATCTCTGCTTCTGAGATTCTGTGGTACATAGAGACTTTCCAACACCCCTTAATGTATTCTAACATCATTTATGTACACCATTTCCTTTAGTAGGACAAAGGCAAGACCAAGGCTGACTGGTTTCTGCCCCTCCTCCACCCTGCTCCCCTCCTCCCCCTCCTTCTTCCCTCTCTCTCCTCACTGGCTAAGGAGCACTGTTCAGCTTAAGCATTCAGTATATTCAGAACTGATCTGAAGACAGAGAAATGCCAGACTCTTAAAGGATCACAATAGAACTGTGTGTCTATGTGCTTTCTTCCTCCAACAGCATGCTTCCCTCAGTCCACAGATCTATGTCATTTTTTTTTCCACCTGTTCAGCTGGTGGAAAAACCAGTATTTACACATGCACCAAATTACAATGAAAAGCTTAAATACTAACTCAACGGTCAAGGCTGACAGAGGTGTGAAATTTGAACCTAACAATCAATGGCTAATAAAAGAATTTGGTAAATATTTTAAAATGGGTGAAAATGAGGGGAAAAAGGCAAAACTCTTGTTTGGGATGGAACAGCTCAAGAAAGATGAAAACACATTCATTGAGGTCAGAGGGGGAAATTGATCCTGGGGCAGGAAGCTTGATTTGACTGAAATACTGGCAATGACTCTCCAACAAGAAGTGGCCGTGTCATGAGAAAGCTGCATAAAAGCCTCGGAAAGGACTGCTTAGTGGGAAAAAGCAAAGCAAAGCAAAGGAAACCAAGGAATCAACCATCTATTCACACCTCAACTTATCAACCTATAGCTGCCATCTATTCATGATTCAAGAAAGTGCACATCAGGCAAATTATTGGGGAAGGCAGAAACTTGGCTGCCAAGTTGCCATGTCCTGTGCATTTGGATCGGAAAGAAAGGCTTGCACCTAAACTTAAGAGGAAGGGGGACAGGGGAGTACTGAGACACACCAAATATTGTGGAGCCTGTGGAGTATGTCCATTCTATCGCCTCCTGTCAGAATTCAGCTTTACACTTAACCCTCTCACCCCTGTTGGTGAAAGTGGCTTTTATGGCGATAAAAAATATAATGAAGAGTAGATTTGAGATGTTCTGAGATTGACATCTTGTTATTTTGTCCAAGGCCACCTGTACAGTAATCCCCGAACCCAAGGACCTCGTGGCTGGGATCCACTGATCACATGCTTCCATATACTAAAGCACATTCCACACATTATCTATGATCAGGTATTACTACTGATAAGAACTACTTATAATGGAGTTATAGAAGGCAAAGCACTGCAATCTTTTTTGCATCTTAGATAGACAATAATGAGCTCCTTATATATATATATTTTAAATTGAAATCTTTATTGGTACATTACACATACACATCATGATTGCACTCCATAATGGGGATTTTTACCAGTATAAGACACAACTTAATTCTCATTTTTTCCCGTAGCCCTACCTACCCTACCTCCCCCCTATATACATAAAATTTGTTTCCTTTCTTTTTTGTTATAATCTCATTATTTTTCCCCCTTCACCCTATTTTTCTTTGAGTATCTTCTATTTCACAATATATAACATACAATTCTAGGACTCATTTACATCTTTATTTTCTCATACCAGAGAAAAGATGTGATATTTACCTATCTGTGACCTATTTATTTCACTTATGAGGATATCCTCAAGGTATGTCCATTTAAATATAAATGATTCAAACTTATCATTTTTATGGCAGAGTAATACTCCATTCTGTAGAACAACAACAGCTTTTTAACCCAGGCTCCAGTTGATGGACACTTGGGTTGTTTCCAAGGTGTAGTAATCACAAACTGAGCTGCCATAAACATGGGTGTACATATGTCACTGTGATATGAGTCTTTTAATTCTTTTGTGTATATACCTAGCAGGGTGATGGCCGGGTCAAATGGGACCTCCAATCCTAGCTTTTTGAGGAATCTCCAAACTGATCTCCACAGGGGTTGTACTAGTCTACAGTCCCACCAACATCCTTATATATTTTTAATGAAGAGGAAAAGATATTTCTCACAAAACTGAATAAATGTAACTGTTCACAGAAGACAGTGAAGTCCACACAGAAAACAACTAAGAACAAATAAGAACACTGGAGCAAGAGCCCACGTGCACTTTGGAGGAAGCAAATGATCACCCATCAAGCCAAGAGAGAGGGTGGTCAGATGCTGGTCCTCGTGCCCTTATAGGATACAAGCCTCTGGAATCCACAAGCCGAGAAGGTGCTCTTTAAACCACATGCTAAAATTAAAAACCTAGGAGATCACTAATGGTGAAGGATTTGCCTTTCATTTTAAAGCAGAACGATATGAACGAAACAGTTCAGCCAAGAAAAATTAATGAAATCTTCACGAAGTGGCACCTTGACTTTCTTTTTGACTGGAACCTTTTCCACAGATCATAATAAATAATACCCCTCCCGTTAGATTATTCTGAAAGTTCAGATCCAAGATTGCAGTGTAAACATCACCTTCAATACAGGCTTGAGCCTCCTTCAGTTTTGTGTCTTTGGCAATGAATGCCAACTGTGACAGCTGCCCGAAGCTCCGCACTGTAATCTGCGGTACGGCGAGAAATAGTAAAGGCTGTCCATTTATATCAACTTCTTCTGAACTGACTGTTGTTTCACTAAAAAAAGAGGAGAAAGAAACCTTAATGTTATTCAGATGCTGCTCAGAGTTAGATCGATACACTCAGATGATCCCATCTATGTCTCACTGTGAAACACAGAAAATAGAAAATATCCCTGATCAGCACCTCATCGACTTTCCCATTTGTGCCCACACAGTTTTAACCCCCAGACTTTGAGCCACCTTAGTGAGCAACAGAATGGATCTACAAAGAAAACTAATTTCTAGAATTCATGATTGAACTCAACTAATCAGAGTTTTCATTTCTGTTTGTGAAACAATGTGGTGGTTTCTGACATCTTTTTAAAAAACATTTCCTAGTTCTACAGAACCATTCATAATTTGGGGATTTCTGATGTTATTTTATTTATAAAATTTTTAGACCACAGTAATTAGTGGTTAGGAATTTTCTTGGCTACACTACATTTATGGGGGGAAAAAAAAGCTAGAAAAAGGCAAACTAGATCCTCTCTGTGGATTATTTTTTCATGCTATACTCCCTCATTTCGTATGTTAGTATAATAAGCAGCTTTTCAAATGGATTTTCTTTGATCAGAAACTGAGTCTCCAGCATTGGTATTTCTGTCCATTTAATGATTTTTTTTAGTTTAGTATTTAAAAATATTGAAGTATTTTTATGGAACTGATATTTCTATATGTTTCTACCACTTAAAACACTGATTAAATTGTCCAAGTTTTTTGTTACACATGGACGCTATAAAATGCTTTTAATTCATCAGAAAGCAATCCAACAAATCCAGATTATTTGCTGCACACACTGTTCAGTAAGTTGTTTGTCAGTGTAACAAAACGCCCGAGATACTCAACTTAAAAAAAGGAAGATCCCACTCGCCTGACAGTTTTAGAGGTTCTAGTCCGCAGCCATTTGGCTCTGTTGTTTTCAGCTTGTGGAAAGGCAGCTTATCACAGTGGGGACCACATGGAGAAGCAGCCAACCAGAGAGGAAGAGCAGGGCAGGGTCTCCCAGTCCTCTCCTCTGGCACACCCAATGACCTCACTTCCTTCTATTAAGCTCCACCTTTTAAAGGTTCCACTACCTCAACTTCAATGCTTAGGATCAAGCCTTTAGCATGTGGATTTTGAGACACTTTATCTAACATTTTGCCATCTCACTAGAATCAAAACCA
>PVIR01039082.1:0-14158 GCA_004026965.1 Petromus typicus | reverse complement strand
ATATTTAATGCATGAAGTAAATTTGGCTACTGTATTTTATTTGGTGTTGACAGATCATGAAAAAGTGAAAAACAAAGGTAATATAAAGTGCTTGTAAACCAGTAGGAATAGTGGGTTCTGATGTGAACAGAAAATGATTTTAAAGCATGAAATCCACCAGTCCTCAGGATTTCTGTTATTCAAATTCTCAAGGATCTCAGTGAATGATGTTTAAGCTACAAGGAAGATCCCGGGAGTGGGAGTGTTAAATAAAGGTCATGTGAAGGCATTCAGAGGAATGCATGTAATGTCTACAATGTGATGCAGGCCTGCTGCTAAAAAAATGTGTTGCTTTCCAGGATTCTTAAAGTCATGAAAACACACTAGTGGGAGATTTGAAAATCAAACCAGTGGTAGGCTACGGAGAAAAAAAAGTGTATTATTCATGACAATCCTTTTATTTGTTTTCCATTAGATGACTAAAATAAAGATGTGAAACTATGCTATGAATTGATGAATACAACATCAAACAAATGAGGTCCTAAGGCAATTGCAAAGAACAAATACAGAAAACCTAAAATATAATATAAGTAGTGACCTGAAAGGAGAGGCTAAGGGTACAAGCAAGAGAGAGACCAGGAAAGCATGCAGGTGGTAAAGAAAAAATAGTCAAGATTTTCCCTCATCTAAGTTATTAGTTTATTTCTCAAAATTTTCTTCAAGGCCACTATAAAGTAAATCATCCCCCACTTCCAAACTCACATTATTAAAGAACAGAAATTATACCAGAGATCTAAGAGGAAGAGTGGCATTCTATAGCAGAAATTCTAAAAAAAATAAAATTCTTTCAAACCAAGGCTATCACATAACTCAAGAAAATGAATGTTATCTGGAGCCAAGGCAGTAGTCTGTGGTCATATCCATGGCTCTTAAACCAGTGGCAACATTGCAAGATTTTAATGTTTTTTTCTGAGGGGCTATAAAGGAGGAAAGGAGACTAGCTTATCTTGCATGCCCTTGTATGTATTCTATTTCATTCTTTGTACTTCAGAATAAAGAACAGGCTGAAATACAAGTCAAGGAAAGTATGCTCATAATTTTACATGAAATACTGGAATATATCCTTATTCTATTCTTAAAACCTGGCAGAATTGTATACATGGTAGCTTTGTACGCCAAGGACTCCTGCAGGAAGTCTTCAGTCCCTCCTGCCCAATATACAATGCAGGCCTGAGAAAAAAGACACTAAAAGATAGAACTAAGAAGGAGAAATTGGGATGCCAGGATGACCAATGCCAGTGGAATCGATAAATGTGGTGGCGAATTCTGGGCCCTGATTTTACTAACAGTTAAATGGGATAAAGGACAGCTATGGGAAGTTTCTATAGAAATTAATGTGAGCAAGAGTCCTAAAGGATAAGAGAGTCTTCTTGAATGACAACAGAGTAGACAAATTCTATGGTCATAATTGGAATATTGTGCTTGCAGTCAGAAGGTTTGTTGTGGGAACAGAGTTTGGGTGTGAGTGACTTGACCTCAGCACACGTGGGCTTCAGCCAGACTCACTTCTTCAAACAAGCCAGTTGTGAGGTTATGTCATTCCAGCTGTTGCTGAACGTAATCATCGTTACAGTTCTCTGTATCTCTCTCTATATATATATAATCCAATGTAGAACTTGGGTTACAGAATGCCTTCCTTATGATTAGTCTAAATTTAGAGCACATGGTCACACAGACTGAGGACTCTGTGTAAGTTCTCAGCCAACTCCTCTCACGGTGAATCTCTGTGGTGTGAGGCGCTGTGAGCAATCCCAGCTGAACAGTGGGTCAGTCCTATCTGCAGTGGACTAAGTTAGAGGAAATGCAAAAGTAATCATGTTGGACCCATCAAACTAATCATGGAAAAAGCCCCCGAAGACAATGGATCACTTTGAAGAATTGGACCTCTGTGAAGTCTTAGGAGAATATAGGATTTCCCAAGAATAGAACACTTTGGGGGAACAAACTCATCAGACCAGACGCAAGGATAGAAGACTGGGTGGCATAAAAATGTGGGAAACAATCAGAATAGGTTTGCAGAAGTGATAAAGGACCAGATAATTTCAGAAAAACTTTCCATATGCAAAACATAAGTTGTTTTGACTGCTGATGATCAATCACATGTCAATTACTTTGATACTAATAACAATGAGCAAATGTTCATCACCATAGTGACTAAAATATGGAAATTAAGAGTCCTTGTCTCCTGGTGGCTCTGAATTCATCCTAAATATAAATGAGATTGTAGGATACAAGATGTTAAATGCTATCATCTTCATTCTTGTTTTCATCATATATCTCCTTCTTTCTTTCTCTCTATGTATGGGTTGGAGCACACTTTGTATACAAGTGTGTGTTTATAATTAATTTTTTTTCTATTTCAGAATGTTTTATACTGTAATAGTAGCAAAAACCACAACAAAAACCATTTCTACTTTAATATATGGTCAATATTGTTTCAACTACTAACGTGTTAAATAATTCTATCCTCCTACCAACCATATGAGCAGGTAATTTTATTTTTTATTTCACTGTGAGGGAAAGAATGGTGTATCTGAAAATTTAGTGCACTTAATGTCACAAGTTAGAAAAGCATAGATTATCAAGTAAAATTTATAGCCTGAGTGCAGAATTGTTGCCTGTTATCATGGAACTATATGTGCACAATAAGTAATATAATATGTATATATTAAACATGTATGCTCAAAATTTGAATATGAGTGAATAACAAAATATTGGAGGCTATTTAGATAATTAAAAGGACAAATATCCACCTAACGATGGTAAAGAATGAAAAGGGGGTACTTAGGAGTGAAATAAAACAACGTAGAATTGAATTTCTACTGCAATTGATGTACTTGCCTTAAGTATTTATTGAGCACATGTGTTTTGATCAGTAGCCCTGAACTGCATGGCAGATAAAATACTGTGTACATTCAAAGATCATTTCTGCTTGCTACTTTGCCATATTTTTACAGAGGTTAAAAGACAACAGTTCTTCCCCCACACACATAAACATACACACACACACACACACACTATAACACCAAAGTCAAGGTCAAGTTTGACCCTAGATTTTTGATGCAGCACCTGCTCCTACCAATGATTCTATCTTGTGATTAACATTGAACAAATGGATTTTGAATAATTAACATATGTGTAAGTAGCCAATTTACTTTCTAAATTATGCAGAAAGAGCTTAGCATAACATCTGGTTAATGTGCTATTTAAAATGAATTTTATTTTAATGGATTTATGCTATGTATGCTTCCTTGGGGAGAAAGAGTAGATTAATCAAATTTTCTCAAATGAAGTAATTATATGTAATAAAGATATCGGTAAATATTCATTTTTAATAAAGTGCATGCATTTTTATATTTATACACTGTAGATATCTAAAATAATATTTTCTTAACCTAACTTTTATACAAGTTTCCTGCTTAATTTCAAGAGAATATATAAATATATAACTAAATAAAAATATATACCTATATAAAATTTATTTATCTATATAAATATAAATATTTATTTATCTATATGATATATATATTATATTTATATATTTCTTATATAATATAATTATATTATTACATAAAGTATAATATCTGTTTATATATTTTATATAACATTTATTTATCTATATTTAAATAGATAGATAGATAGATAATTTGGGGGCTGCATAGAAAGATGAAGAAAGGCATGTAGTCGATCCTATTCATGATGATGTATTTTGGATGAAACATCTTTACATCACATACATTTGTGATCCAACTCAAGATTTCTCAAGTTAGTAAATTTTGTTTACTTATGAGTATTCCCCAGCTCTGTTGGTATGTACCTTGTGGATGATAAATTTGAAATAATTTGTAGAATATTTATTTGCCGTTATTACATCTTTTCCTCCATAAGGCTTTTTAATGTGAATAATAGGATTCCATAGAAAAAAGATTCAGATCAATATTACATTGTAGAAATGTAAAGAAGGTGCATTACTCCAGGTAGAAGGCACCATTTCATGAGATTCTCTAAATGATCAAACATAAGGAAGAAAAATGTGAGTACTAAACACAATATTTCAGTTTTACATTGACTTGGCCATGCAGCAGTGATTAATATCCTAAGTTGCAACTGTTCTAGAAGTATCTAAGTGGTCATTTGAGAATGACTCAGCTGGTTCATAGTCCAGAACCCTCTATGAAAATCAGATCTTTCTGATGACACATTTGTAGCCTTAGACACAGCAGAGATACTGTTTGAATCCTTCAACTTGCCACACACTGTGTCTTCAGTAACTTTGCCAAGGTGTCTGGGACAGAGCAGCAGCCATGGGACTCTTGGAAAAGACCCACCGCCTGAAGTGTCATTCTGTGGAGGTGAAGCGTCCACAGCAGTTTTATATCCTCTCTTCCTTGAAGAAAATGAGGGGAAGCCTCTGCTAGAGAGCAAACTCACAGCCTTGGTACCGAGGGCTACACCCCCAGCTTTAAAAAAAAATATAAGTTTTGTCAAGCTAAGCAATAGCCTAATATTGTAATTATAAAATTAAAATGGTATTTTTTTTTTTTAAGGTTTTTTTGAGACAGGGTCTCACTTTGTGGTTCAGGCTGGCCCTGAGCTCAGCCTCAAACTCACATCACAGCAATCCCCCTGCCTCTGCCTCCCAAGTGCTGGGATTACAGGCGTGAGCCACCACGCCCGGCACTGGTATGTGGTATTGGTTGCCGCTGGGGTGAGTCTCCACACCCAGCATTGTTATGTGGTTACCGGGGATTGAACCCGGGTCCTTGCGCTTGCAAGACAGGCGCCGGAAACACTGAGCTATATCCCCGGCCCTAAAATGGTATTCTTAAACATGTTGGGAAATGTTTCACGATATTTATTAATTTTGGTCTTTATTTTCACTTTCAGCTTCTCATACTGGAGAGACAGTGCGATATTTACACATTTATTTGATTTGTTTTACTTAAGAATGTGGTCTCAAAATGCATCCATTTACATAAAAAAGCCTCAAATTATCCTTCTTTGTGACTGAGTAGTACTCCATTATATAAAGACATTTACATCTTTTTTCTCCTTGTATCAGTTGATGGTCATTTAAATAAAATATTTAATGTTTTAAAAAAAAACTGAAATACTGGGAAAGCTAAAGCCTGTAGACTAAAATAGATGTGATAATATTCTACAATCTTTAGGTGAAATATCTGTAGTGAACATGTTTTTGCTTATGAAGATTTTACAAATGTAATGAGTCACATATAGAAGGTTGAAGTTAGATGCCCTTCATATTATAATAACTTGTGTGTGTGTGTGTGTGTGTGTGTGTGTGTGCGCGTGTGTGTATCAGGGATCAAACTCGAACTCTTATGCTTACAAGTTAGGCACCGAATCACATGAGCTAAATGTCTAGCCCTATAGTATACTTTTTATATATTTATACAATCACACATATTAAAACATCACGTTCTACAGTATAAATGCCTGAATGAAAGGAAAAAGAAAAAAGTCAAATCATAGTAGGTGTTACTGATATCTAGAAAGCTAACCTGAAGCTTCAATCAGTTGATAGTAGCTTGACTATTTTTAATCGGGATAGCAAGTGTAGACAGGATAAATGACTCAACCTGAATTTATGTGAAATCACTTACATGAAGTGCGTCTTTCTTCCCTGTCCGTGAGTGAAGGCGACACAGGAAGCAATGGCGGACTTGAAACGTGCTGGAAATCCAGACGGACAGAAAACACTCGAACAAGCCAGAGTCAGCCTAGAACCTGGCACGGTCTGAAAATTTAATTTGTAATGATGCAAAATATACTTGAAATCTAAACCTAGAATGCTTAAGGAAGAAAACAGAGCAGTGAGTATTTTCATACTTAATTACCACCCAGAGCACAATGACCCCATCTCGTCATTCATCAGGAAGAAACAAAAATAAACAAGGAAAAATAAGTTTTATCTTCAAAACACATACACAATAGAAAGAAAATATGAACCAATTGTACAACAGGTATTTGATGAAGGATCTTTTCTCAGAATACCTCAGAAGTCTCGATCTTCAACAATGGATTAAAGGGGAAAAGATTTGAGCAGACCGTTCACCCAAAATGTGTTAATGATAAAATAATGCATAACAGAAATGCTCAGCACCAGTAGTGAGCGGGAAAGACAAAATAAACTGCAATCAAATATAGCTGCACTTATTAGAAAACATCAAACTAAAAGGGTGACAGTATGAAACCACTGCGAGGGAGTGTCAAAAGAAGGAAAATTGTGTACTGATACTGGGAATGTAAAAAGCTACAGCCCTGTAAGAAACAGCTGTGGCATAAGCAGGTATTTACTAGGAGAAAAAGCCATGCATCTCTGTACAAAATCCAGCACAAATCGCCCACTGAGTCTTTCCTACACTTAAAAACAGAAACGACTGAGAAGAATCCCACGCCGGTTAGTGTGTTTACTGGCCATACCGTGAACGGTCCCTGAGGATGAGGGTGGACTTGGACATCAGCACCGACCCTCGAAATGAACTCCTTCAAGTCACCGTCCACCGCCTCCGAGAAGGTTCCTTTATGAAAATGTAAAGTATGATTTCATCACACAGTCTTTGAGAAGCCCCCCCCCCCCATGCACATACCGTCTCCTTTTGTTTACTCGCCTCCATGGAAACGTACTTTCTCTTCACCATCTGCTCCTCTGCAGTCAAGTCTGAACAAGTACTTATCCTAAGCCTACTGCCCTGCAGGCATTTTCTAAGTCACGTAACATTTATGCAGGCAATATTTTCTGTGTTCTTTTCTCTCAACATTTCCTTCTTTTCCCGATATGTTCAGTGTCATTGCTTATTTTGCTAGAAAGGAAATAAACACAGTCTAAAGCATGCTAACTCCCTCTGACTTTGGCAGGTTCAGAGTCTGTGGGATTCATATATATATATATGTATATATATGTATATATATATATATATATATATATATATGTATATATATATATATATATTTTTTTTTGCAATCACCAGGGAACCTGTGACTATGTCCTGATGCAGAATCGCACTAAGAAGTATTTTGGTATTCTGTTTTACATCTCAGAAATTCCACTTTCATGTTTAGATTTTATTCATATGATTGCCCTATTCCTGACTATTGTACTGACTTCAACAAAGTTGGCCTTTCACACTAGCTTGTAAGACTGAATATGTCATGCTATATTAATAATTTAACATCAGGGATGTGGCGCATTTATTGACTATGAAAAATTGAATTATACAGGATCGTGAATTTTCACAGCAGCTGAGTAAAGTTTAGGGTAAGTCAGGATTGGAACCACATCAATCTTTTTCCTATCTGCCCTACCATAATAAAAATCTCTTCCCGGGGACTCCCATCAGAGTCCCTTTATTCACTGATGGTGTGAAGCACTCTCATGGTTGAGTCCTTATTGGCCGGGCTTCTTGTCTCTTATTATATTTTCCATCCTCATCTGGAAATATTTACCTGCCTAGTTTCTCTAACTCATCAGATTTTACCTAAAATTTTATTCTATACATCTCTGATAAGTATAAAATGATTTTATCACATCTTTCTACCAAGTGTTTTGACCAGAAATTTGAAAATATTGTGCTATTTTATTTTGTGACTAATGGCAGAGAGAGCTGCTGTTCTAAGGACAAGACCAGGGCTCAGGGCAGACAGTGAAATGTGGTGCTGAAACTGGCATTTTAGTCTCTCTTTCTGTCTGTCTGTCTGTCTGTCTGAATATATGTAAAGACTGTGCTATACTTAGCGGTTTTAAGGAAACTCTCAAGTATCAGCATTGTTACTTTCATTTATGAAGGAGGAACTGTGAAAACATAAAGAACTAAAGTCATTGTTTTGGTATTATTCTTGGAGATAAAACCAGACAAATTTCCCATTTCTACCTTATTTTGCAATACTCTAATTCCTTTAATATGCACACACAGATATCCATTACAGATAATATGCTTAAAAATAAATAGTTAAATTTTTAAACATTTTGTTGAAAAGTTTTCAGTCTGTTCTTTTAAATATTGTTTGATTGATTAATTTTTAAATTGAATTCTTTTTTGGTACATTTTATATACAGGTCATGTTCATACTCAATACTAAGAATTTGTACCAGTATACGACATGAGTTAAGTCTCATTGGTACCCATGCCCCTACCTGCCCTAAATTACTTTCTGCTCCATCTCAGACCAGAGCCTTGTTCATGCCACGCACGTGCCTTGCAGTGAGCTACAGACCGAGCTCTGAGACCTCCTAATACTTCAGTAAGGGTGATTCGGATGCTGTGACTTCATTTCCATCACAGCTCAGTTTGCACAGTCTGATTAAAGCAAATTTCATGCATTGAGTATCTATCAAAATGTATTTCTATGGATGATAATACATAAATTTATGACCAAGTAAAATTTTCCTCAGTGCCTAACTTGGGAAGGCAGAACTGAAATGTGGCTTAGACTATGAATCCTGGAATGTTCAAAGAGTAAATAATGAAATAATGATTTTAATAAATGAGTGCAGTTGAAATGTAAACGTCCCGTATCTACTGTTTGGATAAAGAGTCTCTAACAATAGAGACATTTGAAAAACACTAAAACGTTAAAAGGTATGTGCACATGTAAATGAAATCCAGATGGTGACCTGTTCACGAACTGAGCTTCCACTGCATAAAATGAAAAGTCACGTGACTCACACGGTGACACAGATGGATCTCAGAGACACGCTGAACAAAACTGGAACCAGAAGAAACTATGATCAGTAAACTTACGTGTCAGAAATTCTGAAAGCAAACTAAACTATAGAATTGGACAGATCACTGTGGGGCGGCGCCCATGGTCTTTATTCTGGTTGTGGTAGTATTGAGAAGTGACCAGTTGTATGATTTCACAAAATCGGACCCTTCAAAAGTCTACATTTTTTAACCCATCAGATTATCAAAACTTAGTTTTGTAATTAAAGTTATATTGCAAAGAAAATGTGAGCTATAGTAAAACAATAGAATTTCAGGCACTTGACTACTTTAAATTTAGTATTTAAACACTCAAAAATTAATAGTAAACTTTCTCACCTAACAAAATGTCCCTCTATTTTTGACCAAAGCTTCTTCTCAATAGGCCAGGATTAATTTCTTTATATAGAAATTTAAAAAACCACATCATTCACAACGAATTCATCTCTGTCTTCTAATGTTCTCTGAGAAGTTTGATAGTAATTGTGTATTATTTTGTAACTAATTCACTGGTATACAACAAGCTGTCCTTTTTGCATTGGGTGTACCCTTCAGTTTATAGCTGTAATTTCAGTAAAAGCAGTTCGTTATAATTATAGACCATATCTTGGACCATTGTTTCCTTATGTGTGCTGGAAGAGGCTGCTTGATTTTTAGAGGTTTGTTTCAATTTTCACTGCTTTTGTCTTATCGTAAAATGTTACTGCTTGGCAACAATTGCTGCCAAAATAGGGTCACAGTTCTTATACCGCAAACCCCACGTCTATGCACAATTTTATCTGCTTCAGTCCCCACAGACTTTAGATTGTCCATGCATTAATGTCTGTAATTCTCAATCAGAAATTAAATGTGTAAACTATTTTTGAATTGAAATTATTCTATAGAACATGAAGTAATGGAGTTTTTTGTTCATTTTGTTTGGAAAATTATGTAGACTAAACATTCAAGATCTTCAACACTATTTTGTTCATCTTCCTTATTTATACTTTATAGATTTATTCATTTGTTGTGTCAGTAGTTTTCTGACACATCAACACAGCTGACTGTCAAAGCATCCAATAATTCTTCATCTTATTTTACCTTGTACCTCTAATGCTGTATCTGTAGTCACCCATGCGATTATACTTTCATGCATTTCTCAAACAACCCATCATCCATCATTTACCCATCTACACTCCCATCTAAGCCACATATCCACCCACTTAGCTGGTATTGTTAAAACTTGCCTAAAGTCAGATAGCAAGTCATAACAAATACTCCTGGAGCAAGCAAGATACAATTTTGATGTATTATCTCAGACGGCAGGAATGAAAGTTCACTTTGTTCGATGAAATCATCACTTAAAATTTTCACATTTTCAAATATTTTTCAGTGTTTGATTGATCATATGTACGGTCTTAAATGGAGAGTCAGAGGAATGTGGCTGTAAAATCCAGAAAAATATACAGATTCTCAGAACTCAGTACACACGTTGTGCTAAGTAACTTCCAGAAATGTCTACTGAGCCTTGGAGTGTTGGCACACCTCCAGGTGGACCGGGACACACCTATCCCTGGGAATCACACATGTTCCCACAGCTGTGGGGAGCCCGGGATTGTTCCAGCTAGACATCAAGAAATGCAAATCCCAGAATGTGAAAGGAGTGGCAAAGCTCACAATGTGCCAGTCCATGAAAAATGTGTGTGGCTAACAGGACACCACTTGTGTCAGTGAAGTGGAAAGCCATGTTCTTTCTGCATTTTCTATGCAAGAGAGTGATACTGAGTTTGTGCTTCTGGAGGTCTCTTCCTTAAATGTGGAAGAAGGTTGAGGTCCATAATCCACAGACCCTCCTCCTCTTTTCATCCAAATCAAGGCAGTACAGGATTCCTGTTTTCTAACGGTTTCTCTTTGTTTGGGCGGATCTCGCCTTTATAGTAAGCAACGATTTTTTCCTTACTGTGAAGAGAGGCAATGGAAGGAGAGCAAGCAGACTTTTTTGCACAAGGAGAACAGTATCCATCTGTCCATGATAACTGGAAGAGGTGTGTGTTGTTTTCCGTTTTTTCCCATTCCTGCTCTTTCTTGTTTTGCATGTTTTCTCAGGGATGGAGTTTCATAAGGTTCCTCAGTTCCACACCCTGAGCTCCATCTTGCAATTAGCCTCTCTGAGGGCTTAAAGCAAGTATGGACCACTATGCCCACCAGGCTACGAGCTTCTGTATACATCCTCTAGGGCTCATCTCGCTTATATGAGTATGAAGGATTTTTTTTAATATAAAACAGAATATAACTCAGCCACAAAGAATGACAAATTAAAGACACTTGTGCACACCTTGAGGACATAATCAGCTCTTGTTTCAAGTATTCTTTTCAGTGGCAGAAGGACCCCTCCTTAAAGAGCTCTGCCTTTCACAGCTCAGGGCAGAATGCGAGGTGATGCCCCTCAGGGAGATACTTCCAGAAAGATGAACGCAGGTTCTACTGTACTTTGGTCAATTTAAATTCCCACTGATAGGCTGAAGATTTTAAAAACCGTTCCCCTTCTTGATTATAAACATTCTCTGTTGCTGTAGGCATGTGTTTTATTACTTTTAGTGTCTTCCCTTCCTAGTAAATCACAAAATACTTGCATACCTGAAGAGCACTGCTGCAAACTAAAATAATCTCAAAATGATATTTCTAAGTGAATCTTGATGAGTAATGCAAATAAGTTTCCATACGAAAAACACTATTCCAAGTTAAAAAAATACACTTGAAATTATAATTGGAGTCATCAGTGTGGCATATCAAAATACAGCATTTTAAAAATATTTGAGGAAATTATATCTTTCACTGTCATTTTGCCTTCTTAGAAATAAAATTTATCCTTCACTATATGAACTTACATTGCAGTTGCTCCATTTTAATTAGTGATAAAAAGTTTTTTATGTTTGCCATCAGTCCTGGATAGTCCTTCCAAATTTTCTGAATGTTATTGTTTTAAAATGTCATATATTCTATACTTAGAATCTAAATTTTAGAATATAAGATAAATCTTCTTAATGTTAATTGTTCAGCTTATTTGAAATATTTAAACCTTTGTATTTTACAGAGATTGTATTTACGTCCTAAAATAAATATGCTTCGTCAGTTGATTCTATGTTCACCAAGATACTGATATGGCAAAGGCAATTTCTGTACGCCCATGTTGTCCATGGATAGTCTGATAATAGCTCTCCTGCACTATACAGTCCACCCAAGCCACTTGTGATCCCCAGATATTAAATTCTGTGCCTTGTGCTCTGTCTGTGGAAGCTGCCTTCAGAGGTACTGTGGGGAAGGGAAATTCCCAGGGAAGCAGACCCGGAGAAGACTTTTCTCCCTATAGGCACAATGGACAGAATGTGGAGGGACTAGCTTTCCTGATTCATTCCCCACAGACTCCTCTGGCATTCTCTGTGTCATAGGTTTGGATCATATCTCTTCCGAAATTTCCACATAGAATGAGATGCTGAGTCACAGTACAGGAACTTTCTGAAATTTAAAATAATCTTAGAGCCCATCATGGGTAGCAGAAATGCATTTTGATGGTTAAACATTGGTGTTTTAAGAAAGGATTTAACTTGTCTATTTCTAAAAATCTTGAGTCCAGGTTACCTGAGGAAAAGCACTATGGTCCTATAACAAAATCTATGATAGGAGCAGACACGAGTGGGACATAGTACAATTTTGTAATTTAAAGGATTTGCTATTTCTAGATTATGCCTGCTGATGTAGAAATAGGACATAGTACTTAGTAAAAAAAACAGATCTTATGAAATATTATATTATATATTAACTCAATCAAACAGTTGAAAAGATTTTATTGTGCACTAAAATAAACATTGGCTGAAATACAACTTCAAGAGAGAGAATAGGGACAAAGATAAAAGTGGAAGCACAAGAAATAGATTTTCTTTTCAAGAGAGTATTATGGAGTATCACTACATTTAGTTGACAGAATTACTTGGAATTGTAGAACACTGAGTGAAGGTCAGCCTTTCAAATACTTCTTCAGATTTTTCCTTAGCATCTGTTTGCGGATTATACTTGCTGTGGGGAATCTGTGCGTGGGACAACACAGGTTAATTCTCTTTGTCCCTTTTCCCTTCTCTCAATACTTGCTCTTTCCAACTCTTATTCCCCTTCCCATTTGAAAGAAATTTCCTGATTCTTATTATCTAGTTTTTCTTTTGTTCTTCATTTGTATTTTAGGTTTCTCACATAAAAGGGACCATTTAATATTTAAGTTTGCTTTTCTGATTTATTTGTTAGCATTACTGACTCAAGTTGCATCCATTTTCCTACGAGGGACTCAAGTTTATCCTTCTTTATGGCAGAGTAGAAATTCTGTATACAAATATAACCTTTTCTTTTATATTCATCCTTCATGGATATATAGGATGTTTTCAAAATTGTCCTATTATTATTGTGCTGATATATATATATAGAAATGCATGTGTCCCTGTATTATGATGAGTTTAACTTTTGAGGAAAATATCTAGAAGAATAACTGCATTCTTTTGAATGCCTCATTGTAGTAGTTTGAGGAATCCTCATACTGATTTTCACCTTGATTGTGTTAGTTTACACTTCTTTAAAAAATGAAGAAGGGTTTTTTATTTCTAGGACACTTATCAGCATTTGTTATTATAAGATTTCTTGATACTAGCCATTATTCTTAGTGTAACATGGATATTTGTTGCAGAATTTAAGAGACTGGAAAGGCCAGTTAATGAAAGGAAGATTTATTTAGGTGCACCCTCCAGCTCTGTGGACTTGTGTCCAAGGTCTGAGCCCAGAACAAAGGAGAGTTCTAGTTTTATATATGTTGTAGAGCAAGGGTTGGTCTGCTTCAGTGTAAGATACTTGAGGACAGACACAAAATAAAGGATCTGTGATCCTTTCACGATTTAGCATATCTCAGTGGGCCTGATTGAGTGAATATAGGGAGAGAATAGAAAGTTGTGGAACCTTAATCACAGGAAAAATATGCTAATTTATTTATAGTAGAACAAACAACAGCATTGAATAGGAGGGGAATTCTCAGCAGGAACTTTCTAGGTGGGGGAAACATGTTTCTCCTTTGTAAAGTACTGCTTCAATCTCAGTGTTGTTTTAGATTGCACTTTTCTCAAAGCTTGCAATGTGTCATGTATTTATTAGGCATATGCACTTTTTCTGTGAAGCATCTCTTCATTTTTTGATTGTGTACTTTATTTTGGATACTCTATTTCTTGAGGGTTTTTGTGGGTTTTTTTTTTTTTTGATATTCCAGATGTTAATCCACTGTCTGAGGTATGCTAACAAAAATATTTTCCTATTCTTTGCGCAACCTCTTGATCTTCTTCGTTATCTGTTTCTTTGGCTGTTCTTAAATTTTATAATTTGATATA
>PVIR01039081.1:0-14164 GCA_004026965.1 Petromus typicus | reverse complement strand
AGAATGGAGTGAGGGCATTGTGAGGGGCAGGATTCCAGCAGCCCTACCCTCCCCGTGCACTTCTCCAGTTTACTGGAAAAGCAGCGCTCTCGGTGGTTTTAGGTATAGAACTTATATGTAAAACTTTGCATGTGAGGCAAGTCGCTGATGCCGAAAACCAGTTCTCACAAACAGCTATTGTCAATTCCCTCATACTCAAAGACCTTTGGCCAGGGTGTAATCACAAGTCATATTTATGATTTATAGGCAAACAGTAACTGGCTTTGCCAGTTCTTCCATTCTCAGAGCAGAGGGAAAGGAGAGAATGTAGATCCCTCAGTTCAGAGCTGATGCCACCATTGTGTCCTTTATGGAGCCAATAGATGAGGTGAACAGGATTTGCTGGCCCTGACACAAGGAGGCCGAGGTCCCCAGCAGGGTATGGACCCAGCAGAGCCCACACCTCCTGTTCTCTGGAGGTGAGAGCAGCCCCGTCACTGAACCTCAAAAGCCACCCAGAAGCTTCAGAGTGGCTCATTTCCATATCTTGACGGGGGACCAAGCATGACATTCGCCCTCTGATTTTATCACTCGGTAGCTGTATTTTCAGAACTGTTTGCTCCACTTTCTATTTCTAAGGTTTTTCCCATCTATAAGAATAAGCCAAGGGAATACTGGGGGAGGTCTCTTGTTCATTTACAACAGGATGTCTGAAACTGCACACCCACAAATTTGCACATACTCCTACATACATGCCTATTTCCGTTGTTGTTCTTCCATGCATCTGACACCCAACAATGCACATGCGTAAACACACACACACACACACACACACACACACACACACACACACGGGTTGTCCTTAGCTTTGTTAATACATGAGCACCTCATATGTATATATAAGTTTACACACACCACAGCGCAGCACCTCCACTCACTCACATACGTCCTCCAGATGCACGTCCCTCCAAGTACACCCACTCATTACCCTCACACCTGCTGCACACCCACGCAGAAATACGCCCTTATCCAGACAAGCACACTCACTACCCAGGAGCCCAAGTCACAAGCATGGAAGGTTCATTCACAGCCAGAGTCCCGGAAAGTGAAACTTGTTCTTCTGTACTGGCTTTTTCCAGCAGACAGACTCTGCCCATGGGGGTGGTGGGGAGCTGCCAAGTCTGCAAAAGGTGAGCTGGCTAGAGGGCCCTGCACCTGCTCAGCAAGCTCATGGCCCAGGCAGACAGTTCTGGGGCCAGGTGCACAGTGAAACATTTATCATATCTCTCCAGAGATTTTTGATCAAAAAGGAGAGAAAATGCCAATGCAAATGCTTCACACAAGCACCCAGGGAGATGCATTTCAGGAGAGAAACACAGTTGTGAGCAAGCTCTGATGCTAGGATGGGATGTAGAGCCTCAAGAAGAGGAAGAGGCTATGTGTCTGGCCACAGTAGTTTTAAAGATCTGGCCCAGTTCCTAGGGATGAGATTAGAATGTGACAGGCAGAGACAGCCTAAGGAGGGCTGTCCAGGCAAAGGAGAGGCTACAGAAACAAAAGAATTCACAAGTTCAGAAAAGGCTGAACAAACGTACTGGGCTTGGGGTTGGGGGCCGCAGTGCTGACCATACAGGACTTTGAACACTAGGTGACAGGTTTTGGTGAAGATGGAAAAGCTTTCGATGACATTACAGACAGGAGAGTGAAAGGAGTCTGCTCTGCTTGAGAAAGAGTAATTTGGTGCTATTGGATTAATAAGGAAAGTCCCAGAGATATGGAGGTAATATTCAAGGGTAATAAGGATTCTAATGGAAATGATGGTCAGGAGAGGAGGGGAAAGGAGCAGAGATAGCCCAGGGAGTGGCTCTCCCTGTCTTCTCCAAGAGGGAAGCAATGCCAAAGACTTCCATGACATGAGGAGGTCAGGAGAAGACATATTTGATTAAATAATACTTTCTTTTGAACATGGACAACTTTAGATAAAAGTGGGGCAGAATTACCTGATTGTCACCAATGTGTAGGTTTTTTATTTTTGTTTTATGGTACTGAGCATTGAGCCCAGGGCCTATGCACTGAGCTACTGCCCCAGCTCTTCCACTACCCAACTCTAAATTTTATTTTGAAACAGGATCTTCCTAAGTGGCTAAATTGCCCGGGCTAGGCTCAAAACTTAATTCCTTTTAACTCAGCCTCCCAGAGTGATGTGGAATTACAGGTATGCAACACCATGACCAAATTTGAATGTATAGATTTTTAACTCAGAAGAGAAGTGAAACATAGAAATATAAGTAGGACTGAAGACGTGATTGTGAATGAGATGGTAGAAGGTAAGGAGGCAGAAAGAGAAGGGGAGGAGACAGGGAGAGAGGAATCAAAAGAGGGAGAAGAGGGGCCGGGGATTTACCTCAGTGGTTCTGGTGCCTGCCTTGCAAGTGCAAGGGCCCAGGTTCGATCCCCAGTTACCACTTACAACAATGCTGGGTGTGGAGACTCATGCCCACCAGCAATCAGAACCACATACGGCAGTGCCAGGTGTGGTGGCTCATTCCTATAATCCCAGCACTTGGGAGGCAGAGGCAGGAGGATTGCTGTGAGTTCAAGGCTGAGCTCAGGGCCAACCTGGACTATGAAAGCAAGACCCTGTCTCAAAAAAAAAAAAAAAAAATGGAGGACAGCAGAAAGGAAGATTAAAATTTACTGAACCAAGACCTAGGATACTATACATCATCCCACTTCCCCGTAAACAATATCTTGAGGAAAATATCATTACCATAATCACCATCATCATAGATAAAGATAACAAGGAGCATAGAAGTAAAGTAATTTGGCCAACTTGTCTGAGAAAACCTGGTTTATCTGCCTCTGTATATTCTCTTTCTATCAGATGGCACTAGCCAGTTATGACCCATAGCCAAATCAGACCCACCTCTTATTTTGTAAGCCAAGTTATACTGGCTCCTAACCAGTTCATTGCCTTCTGTATTGGCCAGGGCTTCTTTAAGCTATCATGGCAGGTTTGAGTATTGCAACAGAGATTATGCAGCCCTGTAAAAATTATCATATTGACTACCTGACCCTTTACACAAGAAATTAGCCAATCTCTGGCCTAGCTATGGGATATATTTGAGAAATGTGGAGAGGAAAGCAGCTTGGAGAGCCTAAATAGAAGTCCCCAGAAATAATAAAGCACTGATACTATGGAGGTAGGAAAGAGGAAAAAAAACCTTGAAGGAGTACAGCCAGGGATTTAACTCAAGTGGTACCATGCCTACCTTGCAAGCACAAGGTCTCCCATATAGCAAAATAAATAAATAAATAAATAAAAAGACAGAAGAGTTGACTTTCAACTGTCTTCAAGAAGTCAAACCCTACAGAAAGATGCCAAGTTACGGCAACGTCCTTGTACCATTAGATGGGGAATGATCATATTAGCGCTACTTTTGGAGAAACTATTGGGAAGTTCAAAAAGTGCAGAGGAGAATTCCAAGTGTTTAGTGATGAAATTACAGAGACAAGAGTGTTGCCTGATGGCATAGCTGGCTTGAGAACAGATGTTTTTAGAGGAAGAGATACAGAAAATTGAGCAGGATGGTACATGGAGGAGGGCAACCCAGTAGACAGATAAAAAGGAAAATGAAGTTATAAGGGAAGATAGGACATCTGACCATGTCCCAAGTGAGAAGAGAGGGAAAGATCTGGAGCCCAAGAAAGCCACAAAGAACCCAGTGGAGTATACTCAGCCACCACTTATTTTCATAAGCATATTCATGGCTTATAACTCTTGAGAAAAGGATTGAAATCCCCATTGTCCAGGGTGGGGTCAGGGAATGAGCCTCGGTTTCAGGGTTAGTCCAAGGGAAGTGCACTATTGAAGGGCAGCACCAAAATCCAAACCCAATTTGGGCTGTCCCAAGAACTACACTTTCCACAAGCTTGAAGGCACAAGCTTGAAATGATGAAGCTGAGTCTCAACTGATGCACTTTGCTTTCATTTGCTCAGTGCAGGTCCTGTCTGATGGAGAAGAACCAAGACAAGATGCCCGCTCTACGCAGCACACCCTTCCATAATATCCAGGAGGAGCCCGAGGCCACAATGCAAACATGCAAGGAGGCTGTGAATAACTGTAAATGCTATGCTTATCTGGAGTCCACAAGCACTCCGCCAGACCTCTGACATTGCTGCCACTGACCCAGACGTTCATGGAGAGATTGAGAAGCTATGAAGTTTTCTTAGTGAGGCTTTTATGGCATCAATGCTGCTGCAGGCTTAGATACCAAGAGAAAAGTCCCATTTCTGCTGCTTCTCTGATCAATGTCCTTAAAAAAAAAACAAAAAAAAAACAAGCGGAACTGAGCACAAAAGTCCAAAAACATTTCCTAATATTGTTGCTACTTCTCTGACTGGGGGGAGAGACTCTGTGAGCCTCTGGAGGGCTTCACCCCACCACACTGTCCAATAGGTTGGTGTGAAATGAGAATGCACAACCAGTGCTGTGTGAGAGAGCACTCTCTCCTCTGCAGTGAGAGCTGAGAGCCGAGCACTCTTCTTGCAGCCCCACATGGTTTCACAACATGGCTCACATTGAGCTTCAAGTTGGTCAAAACCCTCCAAGCATTTGTCCGACAGTAGAGCGAGGTTTCTGCTATGCTGTGTGTGCATCATTCACTTCATGACCTTAAAAAGGCAAGACTTAATCTTTAGCTAAAATTGCATGTGGTCAAGTGAGGCTGATTACAGCAATGCTGAGGGTTACATTCCTCAGCTGATCTGATAGACATGCTCACCTTTGTCACCCAGGCTTGACCTGTCCCATTAATTTATATTTCCTCAAATCTAATTTTGTATTTTGTGCTTGTATCACCACTCTACAAAATGTGTATGTGTTTCCTTTGAGCTGTATCTTTTATGTTCTGAAGCAGTTCACTAAATAAAGAAGTGGATTTGGATGAGTGCTTTTATATGACAATGTAATTCAGTGTCAGCACAGTTTCATTTCAATCCTCAAAACCCCAGTTTTAAAGCATCGTCTTACTGTTCCTTGCACCTGCAGCGCAAATCCTGAAATTCTAACACGTAGAGCATAGTGTGATGGAAACAACAGAAATTACCCAACACTGCGTGGTCTTCCACCCTCTCAGTCCTCAGCCACCAGCCTGGCTTCTCAGAGTTAGGCTGGACTCAGATATTTGAAAATGTCTCATGGATAAACATTCTAGTGAAGGTGTTGAAAGAAACATTCCTCTGCTATGCAGAACCTTCCTTGATCCTTTTAGTTGGTGCCTTCTGTGTGTGTCTGAGTTGACTGCTTACTGGAGAGGCCAACTCTTCTTACTTGGGATTTGGAAATGAGCATGAAAGGAAAAGCTGCAAACAAACAAAAGCACTCCGTCTTCAGGAAGGCTCTGTGTTAGGAACTCACAGACTCTTCATGAGACCAGTTGGGTGTTTTGTATTGCTTTTTTTTGTTTTCAATTCTAGGAATGAAATTGTTCTCTATTTTTTATTTGGCTAAATATCAAATGCAATCATTGGCTTTCACTTAGCAGAAGCGACATTATTCCAACTATGTAAAGCTTGAAAAACTAGAATCACATTCAGCCCAGAACATATGTTCACATCTAAACAAGACTGAAAGAGCTGAGAGTGGCTAAGCAGTATTGATTCTCACCTCACACAATGCACTCACTCCAGGAAATTCCCCAATCTCTCTCTGTCTCTCTCCTTCCGTGTCTGTTACTGAACCACTTACAGATAGTGAAATGTATATATGGCAGTCCTCTCTATAGGACATATGTTTGACTTCTACACTTTCTCCCGCATTAGAAGATATTCTCTTGCAAGACAGAGCATCTGACCAGGCTTAGGAAAATAAGGGTAGAGTAAATATGTGATAACAGGACAGGAAGTGAATTAAATTCAGTTATAGCTGATTGCTTACTACTCTTTGGGTTAGTCCTCAAAAAGAAAAGAGAGATTCACGGAGAAAGGACTTCTGCAATTTATCCTTGGCTAACCTGGAGCCACCTTTAAAAAGCTGACACTGAGAAGGCGCACGGAGACAGTGCAATGTGGAAATGGCAGGGCAATTCCTGTGAAGGGAGGTTTATCTGCATATCTGAAGAGATGTTGCTGAGTTCCTTAGGGTGCAGAATGACAGAAGCGTGAAAGGCAGTTTTAGAGATCGTGAAGCTGTGTTCCTCCAACTGTACCCAAATCTCCTGGGTACCTTGTGGAAGGCAAATTCTGATTCATTTGGTCTGGAGAGGCTCTGACATGCTGTCTTTCCAATAAGCTCAATGGTGCTGCTGCTGATGGTTCCTGTGACCCATGTAGACCCACAGATCTTCGGCAACCCAAGCTTATCAGATTGACAAACTTAAGCCTGCAGGGAAAGTAGCTTTTGCAAGCTGAAGTAGTTCAAAGTACCAGGTCCAGGGCTGGATCCCAAGTCTTAATTTTCCTCCACAAATGGCTGACTAGCTTCTCCTGAGCCCTGCCAAGCCTCAGGCAGAACAAGCAAGCGAGCAATCAGGACATCAGCCAGGGGAAGTGAGGTGTGTTCACACTGCAAGTGAGTCACGCACCTTCACCCCTTGGGCACCAATCTGGCCGTGCGCTGCGTGCCAGGGAATGAGCAGGACTCCACGCTGCTCCGCGTCACTCCAGATGCCAGCCAGCTGAGTGCATGGGTGCCTGTCATGCAGACAGGGCTTGGATAAGGATGAAAAGTCAGGCTCACTAAGCTGGGCTACGTATGATCTGGGTTTGTCCTTCTGGCAAGTTTCCCAAGGAGCTGGGATTAGTAACTCTTACCGCTCTCCAGGCCCATCACTTCAGCTCTTCCTCCTATTGGTTCCCGAGTGAGATAGAGGGGATTTTTCACATACCTAAACTCAACCTACTCTGCCTCTTACAGGCAGGTGGCCCTCACCAAGGAAGAGACATTCACAGTGACATCACAAACACGGGTATCACATGTGATTCCACACTGACCTTCTGTGACCTCCTGAACTGGCAAATAACTCAGAATGTTCCATCTTCCCTTTGTAGAAACCAAACCCAGACCTTGAGGTCTTGAGTCATTTCTCCAGGTTCATAATGACTCTAAAATTTTAAGACCTGTCATTTTAAAAGCTACTTAGAATAAAGCCTGACACTAATAATCAGGTCTGCACATGACCTCAGTCCCATGATTTATTGAAGTCAGGACTAATGGGGACCCAAAAAGCCCAGAGAAAATGGGAATTCTATTTCCAACCAATAGGCTCAAAGCCCCTCAGATTCAACACATCTCTCAGAGTAATTGCAGTATGGGAGCAGAAAGGAGTTTACCATGGCTGGGTCACAAACCTCCAGAGTTGAAGCAGTCTTTGAAATGTATTTGCATAAAAGGCCAAATACATTTGGGTAAAAACTAACCTAAAGATGAAAGGGTTAGGCAGAAAAACTTACCTCTCAATAAAAGAGATTTTCGGCAGGTATGCTCACCTTGTTCCATCTATCAAGAGTTCGTACTTACTCTCAAGAAATTCTGTATGAAGGATTAGACAGGGTTTTAGGAAGAAAAAGTCTATGACACTGGTATTTACATCTCAGTATTCAGAAGTACCCAATGTAGACCTGGGTTGTGTTAGTTCCTGGTAGACACGCTGATCATCTGGAAGAAAGATGAAATAGTAGGTGTCGACCAATAGCTAACTGAAGTTGTTTATGACTTGAATAGGATGTTTCAAGACTCCTAGAAGTTTCTTGGCAGGTCACCACCCAAGAGGGATGAAGGTCAGCCAGGGAAACAAGGGTAGTAGCCAATCACCCCTTTGAGAGGAGGCTTGGGATAAAAGGCTCAGAATGTTGATGAGTCTGAGGATGCCAAAGCCTTGCTATATAAGAAAGTACTTTTCCAAAAAAAAAAAAAAAAAAAAAAAAAAGATGTTTAATGGTGACTGATTCTACAGAAACCATATAGTCTCACACTCAAGTTCATTCCTGTGTGCAACAAATGGTCACTTCTGGCCTCGGGCTACCTGGTTCACAAAGCATGCCCATGCAGGGAGACCCTTTACACTTAAATCTGGTGACTTTCTGGAAGAAGAGGGAGTAGTAGGATATAGGTGCTTCCACTGTGCTCCCCTCTTTGTGGGCTGCCTGCTTCATGACTCCCCCATCCTCATGAGACATTATGTAGACACTGTGCAGTATTTCACGAGTTTACTGCTTAGCCATTGAATTTATCCTGAATCTACTTCCCAAGCACAGATGTCCAGTTGATAATTATCTCTATTTCATTCCATCCTGCCTTCTCTTCCTCTCGACTGTCGACCCCTGTACTATCCCGAGCCCACAGAGGTAATGGTTTTCCTCTTTACCCAGCTCCTTTCCAGCCCAACCCACAGGCCATATCCCACAATGAGAAGAGAAGAGGGCCCTGGACTCAAAGCACTAAGGTAGCAGATGTCCTCCCACCCCTATCTTTCTGATCAGTTGATCATTATCACCACCATCAATCTTGGATCCTGTGATCATTCTTTCCTGAGTCCACATGTACCTTCCTGGCTGCAGCCACTTGGAGGCTGGGCTGAAGCTCCTCTGATGAAGAGCAGGGACACAGCACCCAGCCAAAGGTCCATGGTGATTACCCGGGAACAAGAAAGCAGCCCAGGGATCGCTATAGTTATCTCACCTGAGAACTTGGTAGAAATAGTTTCCAAACCCATATAAGGTGATTAGCTTACCCTCATTCATTCAAACTCCCCTGGTTGTAGGACTGATGGTTTCACACCCTAGACACCCCGTGGTCCTGGGCAAAACAAGACAGTCAGTCAGGCTGCTCTCACCCTACCCATGACTTGCTAAATACCTAGCTCGGGAGGTGGGACCCACTGATGGGTATTTTAAAAGTGTCCTAGGGGATCCTGAGACATGCTCCATCAAGCTTTAGAACTTCTACCCTGAAAGGTTCTGGGCACTGAATTTGGACCTGCCTGAAGGCTGCCCTTTGTGTGACTCCATGTCCTCTACCCTCTCCCTGGTAGCAGGAAAGCAAACCTTATCCTGTTGTCTGTCACATGAAGCTCAGCCAACCCAAACTAGCCTCAGGCAGCTCTTTTAGTTGTGAGGAACCTCATGATCTGGCCAACTACACCACCCCACATTGCCTGCAGTTGGTGTTCTGGCCAGTGAAGGATGGTACAGGTTATACCTCCTGTCCCTTACATTTCAATTTTCAAGAAAATGAAATTTTTTATTGTTGGGAAAAGAGTCAGGTAAGGTGGGGGATATGTCTGTTTGGTATATAGAAAAAGAAGGAAGAAGTAGGTAAGAAGTCTAGACAGGTGAAAGTATGACGGATTAAGGGGTGAAGTGGTCCAGGGGAGATTAAAATAAGGCTGGGGTGGGGAACAAGAGTTGAAGAAGGTGTGGAAGAGAGAAGCTGACATGACAGTGGAGGAAGAATATTTCTCAAAGATCAATCTTCCTGGACCAGCATTGGTGTCCCTCAGGATGTCCTTAAACTTGCACATTCTCAGTCTCTCTCCCAAATCTACTGCATTAGGAACTGCTGGGCCATCTGTCTTCATTTTCAGAAGTCCTCTCAGTGACTCTGAAGCAAGCCACAATCTGAGAACAACCAGGCTGAACAGTTCTCTTTCCCCAATAGGAAGCCCCATTGGTAGGGTCACCCATGCTTGTTGTCCACCTCATTGACTCAGAAGAGAAATGGGAATCCTCTAAGGAGACGCTCATACCCAGCACCTTTAGCTCTCTCTCTAATGACTTTCCGAGTCTGCAATGATGGGAATAAATGGCAATACTATCTCCCATATGCTCCATCACTCCAGTGTGCATTGGAAGCTCTGACCAACTTGCCCCTTCTTGCAAGGTGTTCCATGGGAGACAACCCTGTAGACCTTCTAGTGCTATGCTGGTTACCAGCCCATCAACATCAAGCCCTCTTATTCTCTTTCTTCTCCATCTCTTGTCTTGAAATGTGTTCTCTGCCTAGGATTGTCATCATTAAGGAATAATTAGTTCATTTCCCCATGATTTATTAATCAAACACATCCATAGCTGGGTGTGCAAAAAGCAGAAAACAGACATAGTATAATTGCCATTAGAGTTTTTGAAACTTTTAAAACAATCCACAAACCACCAGGGATGTGAGAGGAACAAATGAAACTAGAGACTGCAGATCTCAGCTGCCTGCATGAACAAAGCAGCGCAGGAAGAGCAATGAACAAACAAACCTTGGCTTTCCTTGGCACTCTCCTCCAACCCTGAGCTTTGACTCTTTCTGAGAGCCCCAGGCTCCCTTCCATTTCCAGGAACTCCAAAGGGTATTTCACATGGGCTCACAAACAAAGCCAGTACTAACCGGATGGGCCATGGGCTGATGGTCCTGCATATCCTCTCCAACATGGCTGCACCACTGGACTAGATTTCACCTCCACCTCCTGCAAAGTCCATCCTCAGTGTGCACCACTAAAGCCACCTAAGGATGGGCGGCCATGGGGTGGCCAGTGCTGGCATAGGGAATGTGCATCGGCATTCCAATGTTCCCTCTCTCCTGGCAACCTCAAGACCATACTCCTTGGGTCACAGCATCATGCAAGGTGCTGGAAGATGTCTCCCATTTCCAGCTGTACAGTCCTCCTCAGGTAGGAATTCCAGGGGATATCTGGGAGGCAGGACAGTGGTGGAGATTACAATGCTCAAGAACTTATCTGCCCTCCAACAGCTGGGGCTTTGCTCCTGTTTCAGACCCTTGCTTGTTACTGGCACAGCTTAATAAGAGAAGAGTGAAGAAACAGGGTCCACGGATGGATCTGGGAAAGGTCTGCCTCCAACAATGCCTTGAAGATAAGCCAGAGCTTGAACATCTGTACAAATGTTGTTTCTTATACCATACGGTATATTTGTGTTTATCTACTCTTTTATATATGTCCTCAGATTATCATTAAAATTGGTATCATTTTATACCCTCCCCCCATCAGGTGATGTGGACTCCAGAGAGGCACACAGCTCAGATAAGGAGGAATGCTCACAGTGGCAGCCATTCTCTCCCAGAGGCTCCTTGGCATATCCCACTTGGCATCAAACAGCTTCACCCCAGCAGCTTGCCAGGCAGGTGAGCCATGTCTAGTCACCCCTACTGAGGACCAAGAAGCACCGCTTTCACCGAAGCTCCATACTTTCTGTGTGTTACACAATGAATCACTCACAGCCTTCCAACATGTTACAGCAGGGCCTGGCTTGGGACCCACATCTCCTGACTTTTGACCTTCTGCCCTCCCTGCCATTCCATTCTTCCTGTCTGAGTGAAACAAAAGGACTGGAAATGAAACAAGGTCTCCTCTAGGTCACCTAGCCAGCAAACCAAGTTTTGTGATCAGGTTCCTTGCTGGGCCTCTTCAATAAAATAGAAGCATCAGTTACCAGTTCTAACACCATATGTTCTAGGAGATGGTCATGTGAAATCATGGGGTGACATGGATAAGCAGCTTGGAAAAGTATTCATATGTGACAAAATGAAGCGTGGCTCCTGACCGCACTACAGGAAAGGCTCTGGTGGAGCTTTGCTCATTCCCTTCTTCTCCTTTCTTTCTCCTGTTGACCACACATATAGTTCAGTACACACACGTGGTGAAGTATGCAGAACTCAGAAGCTGACTCTGTAACAGACAGCAAACTCTCCAATGTCATTGGAAGTCATCAACAAATGTCCGTAACTGTGCTGCTGGGGAGAGCAGGAGCCACCACTAGGACACTGAAGCTGGCTTCTCAGGTGAAATCCACTCCTCTTTGCTATCATATATCAGTGATACAAGCCAAATATCAGAAGTCAATTATACAGATGAACTTGGGCCAGTTGTGTAATGGATGAACCTGCCTACACATTACTCTCTATCTGTTCTGAATCATGAGTGATTCAAATTGGGAAGAACCTTGATTAATTTCACACTTATTAACTAATGTGATTCTAAACTAAATTTGTAAGGCTTGTACTTTCACTATCCTCCATTCTAAATTCCTCTCTCTCTACTTGATAGAGCGAAAGTCTTCATTGCTTTTTATGCATGATGGTTGCAATAAGCTGGATGGATCCTCTTCTAAACAGAAAAAAAAAGATATCTTGCTTTCTCATAAACTGTAGCAGCTTATAAAAAGAATTCAGAGAAAGTATTGAGGTGGAATTAAAATATAAAATCAAGAAGTAGATTATTTGGAATGGGCTGCTCAGTACTTCCAGCATGGACCAAACAAGCAAGTTGAGTGGCTTAAGGTTGTGTGCTTGGAACTGACTTTATCCACGAATAGATCCCACTCTGTACTATAAATAGCTTTACACTTGAAGAGTTTCTGAATGTGCTGTACTAGGACAGGCTGGGGCGGGAGTGTCTGTGTGGAACTAAAGGACATACCAAAGGAATCAGATCACAAAACCAAAGTTCTACCTGCTTCCCTCCAAGATTCATATATACTTTCAGTTATCTGAATAATGATGGTATAATAAGAAGCGTCAATGGAACTGCAGGCATAGAAGTTTTAATTTGCATTATACTTCAGAACATAGTGTACAAATCCCCTTCAGCTGGAGATGACCCTTGTTAAGTTTAAATTTAATAGCTGACTTTCCCTTTAAGCTACTGGCAATGTAAACTTTCCCTTCATTATTGCAAACACATGCACTCACGCACATACGTGCACATGTATACATGCACACGTGCACATATGGGCCTTGCTCCTCTGCTGGTAGCTAAATATTAGAGTTAGCTGAAGTAAAGAAAACTTTGGACTTGAAGTTGACCTAGCCTCTAGTTTTATCTATAAAATTTGCTAATGAGATGATTTTTGTCCTTTCACTCCTGGATGAACCTGCCTTTTCAATTCCATCCATAAAATGGGTTTTCATAACTATGAGATAAGTTATACAATTATAACTAGTATTTATTGTGTGTTCAGCATAATGTGCCAGCACTTTCCATGCTTTATCTCCTATAATACATATCATAACACTGCAGGATGGTTATGATAGGTTGACCTGAGATTATAGTCAATAATAAGTAGAGATGGGACTGGAACCACACAATCTAATCCCAGAGCACTTTGAGATTTGTAAAGCACAGTGCAGTGGAGGGTAAAGGTGAGAAGAAATCTAAGTCACTGCTTCTGAAGTCCTGGTCAATGTTCTTAACCATCTCCCCGGACCCTGTATTGCTGGGCAAAAGCATCTGCATTTTAATAAGCTCTACCTAGTGATTCTTATTAAACTACAGTGTGAGCTTTTCTTGGAATTAAGAGTAGATCATAAAGATTTATCTCCAGCCAAGATGGAGCAATGGGAAAACTAGACATACGAATAAGGGTGTAGGAAGTAAATGGAGCATGACAATAATGAAAAACAACAGAGGACAATCTAAGCAGCACAAAAATGGGTCATTTCATAGATAAATAAAATTCATAAGCTGGCAGCTTGATAGAATAAAGAATGAGAAAGGTGACACTTCAAAGATTCTACAAATAATAAAGGTATGAAATGAGTATTATGAATTACTTCATGCCAATAAACTCAACGAATTTAAATGAAAGGGGTAAATATCCTGGAAAATACAAACTCCAAACACTCACGAGGAAACACATAACCAGAGGAGTCATTCATCTGTTACATGGGATGGATTTGTATTTTAAATCCTTCTGGAAAATAAAATTCATTTACATTAAAAACTATAAAATATTGCTGAAGGAAATTAAGAAAATCCTAAGTGAATGGAAAAATATATCATATTCATGCATCAGAAAATTCAGTGTTTTCAACACAGTCCTCCCCAAACTGATTTACTATTGCAAACAATCCCAATCAAAATCTCAGCAGGAATATATTTAAATAAATTGAAAGGTTCATTCTGATATCAACATGGAAATGCAAAAGACAGCATTACCTGACTTTATGACTCATTATAAAGGTGCAATAAAAAGGATCATCAAATGTTGACACCAAGAAAGATAATTAGATTAATATAACAGAATAGACACAAAGATAAGTGAAGAATTTATTTTTTATGAAAATGCAAAAGTAATTCTGTTATGAAGTTATAGTCTTTTTAATGAATAGTACTGATACGACCAGGTATCCTTATTGAAAAACTTCAATCTGTACCCACTGTCTTAAACAAAATCAACCTGAAA
>PVIR01039080.1:0-14154 GCA_004026965.1 Petromus typicus | reverse complement strand
ATTGTAGTATAAAATTATAGATTTTTTACAGATAAAATAAACATGAATTAGTAAAAGAAAATAACCAGAACATAATGTTAGATTTCACTAGAAACAAACATCAAAGTTGAATACAATGTTCTAAACAAAAAAGTATGTAAAAAAAAGTCAATATAAAACAAACAGACGTATGAGTGTATCTAGTGCAAACAAGAATTGACTGGTTGAAATGACACCTGCCTGAGCAATGCTCAGCATAATCAGTATGTAAACAAACGCAATGCCCAAGCTCCTTTTGTGGTAAACTCTTAGTGGTTAAAACCCCTTTCCCAGGATTCTTTTCTTAATTGTTTTTCTTTTTTCTTTTTGAGACAGGGTCTCGCTTTATAGTTCAGGCTGGCCCTGAGCTCAGCCTCAAACTCACATCACAGCAATCCTCCTGCCTCTGCCTCCTGAGTGCTGGGATTACAGGCGTGAGCCACCACGCCCGGCACTGTGGTATGTGGTACTGATTGCTGCTGGGTGAGTCTCCACGCCCAGTATTGTTATGTGGTTACGGAGGATGGAACCTGGGTCCTTGCACTTGCAAGACAGGCGCCGGAGGGCCGGGGAGTTAGCTCAGTGGTTCCGGCGCCTGTCTTGCAAGCGCAAAGGCCCGGGTTCGATTCCCCGGTAACCACATAACAATACTGGGAGTGGAGACCCACACCCAGCAGCAACCAGTACCACATAACACAGTGCCGGGCGTGGTGGCTCACGCCTGTAATCCCAGCACTCGGGAGGCAGAGGCAGGAGGATTGTGATGTGAATTTGAGGCTGAGCTCAGGGCCAGCCTGAATTACAAAGCAAGACCCTGTCTCCAGAATAATAAAAAATTAAAAATTAAAAAACTTATGTCACCCTTGTTTACCCATCCAAGACCACCTGCCCTCACCCCAATATTAAAGATTGGAACCAGGGCCTACGTACTGAGCTGATGCCCAGTTTTGGGGGTTTTTTTGGTTTGTTTTGAAACAGGGTCTCATTTTTGTAGTTCAGGCTGGCTCTGAATTCACTACGTAGCCCAGGCAAGCCTCAAACTCACAACAATCCTCCTGCCTCTGCCTCCCGAGTTCTGGTGTTAGAGGTATGAGCCACCACACCTGGCACTGTGGTGTGTGTTACTGATTGCTGTTGGGTGTTGTATGTGGTTACTGGGGATCGAATTCAGGACCTTGCTCTTGCAATGCAGACACTGGAATCACTGAGCTAAATCCCCGGCCCTGCCTAGGTTTTGGCGTTTTTTTTGTTTTGTTTTGTTTTGGTTTGGTTTTTTTGGTTGTTTTGTTTTATTCTATTTTGTTTTGTTTTTGAGACAAGGTCTCACTATGTAGTGCAGGCTGGCCTTAAACTGGAACTCACTGCAATCCTCCTGGCCCAGCCTCCAAAGTGCTGGGACTATAAGTATGAGCCACCACTTGCAACTCTCAGCTCATATTTTGAGACTAACTTGATAAGTATATCAGTTGGGTTTGAATTTGCAATCTTCTTGCCTCATTACCCCAGACTTCTGCAAACACAGACCTATGCCATCAGACTTGGCCAAGAACTATCTTATGTGAATATGAGGATGGCTGTATAGGTCATCTATAAAAAGTCCTTTTTATTTTAAAATTTTGTTTGTTGTTTGTTTTTTGAGACAGGTTCTCACTATGTAGTGCAGGCTGGCCTTGAACACACTATGTTGCCCAGGCTGGCCTCGAATTCTAGGTGACCCTCCTGCCTCAGCCTCTCAAGTGCTGAGACTGCAGTCATGCATGTACTACCACACCCAGCAGGAATCCTTTTAGTCCAGGGGGTACGGATAATAAGCAGGAAAAGAATAATTTTCAGCTGGTGGAAATTGTATGTGCCAGCTCCTGACACAGGGCTCTTCTGAGGATATATGTGTCCAGGGCATTAGGAGGGATGTCCATTCTTCCCAGAGATCAGAGCCCCAAGCTGCAAGCCCCTCAAATGAGGGGTCTAAGCTCTCAGATCAGCAGACCTGGAGCCTTAAAGAGGCCTAACTTCTTGTTACCAGCTCTGTGTCACTTTGGATAAGGCACTTGTGTGGCTCTGAAATTCAGATCTTCAGCTGAAAAATGGGAACACAAGGTCACAGCTGTCACAGCTGCGAGGGAAACAGCTGTGTGGTGCTGTCTGTGCTGGTGGCTACCCTTGCCCATATTTGGGTTGCCTGCTGTTTCTTTTGGACAAGCCTCCCAGAAAGAGGTGAGGTAGGGATTTCTATCCCTTTTATAAACTGAAGTCCTCAGGCCACCAGGTGTGAGTGTGAGGAGTGGAACAAAAGTCTCCTTACTCCTGGTCTTGGGCCTTTCCAGTGACCTTTGGAGATAAGCCTGAGTCAGTGGTCTTCAGTGGTCACCTGGAACTGGGGCCAGAGACCCTCTATTATAAGGTTTGTGGGGCTAGAGTTATAGGAGAAGGTCTTGTCCTAATTTGAATACCTCACTGTTTGGTCTAGTAAAAAAGCCCATGAAAATCTATTTTGATATCTAATTAAGCCCATTTTGATAAAAGATACTGTGCAAGTCTTTGATTTCCTTTGCACCCCAAAAGTGGGCAAAAGAGATGTGAGGGTGATCTGACAAAGCTTCCTTGAGCCTCTAGAATGGAACTGTGTTGCTATATTGTTTGGAAGTGAATTGAGAATAAATATGCAAATTATCTTGGTGCTGTACCTCCCAGGGCCGATGCAGTAATCTCTGTGACCTCGTAGGGCTGATTGGACACAGCTACACACATAATCAGAGAGAGGCTCCTGAAGGAGATCAGGGTCTGCCTAGCATCGCAGGTGTCCTCTCTGACCCTGACCGCTGCACCGATGCCTACTTCCTGGGGACCTTCCTGTCTTCATTCCCATCCTGAGGACCATTTTTTGCCTCTTCCTTTCAAATCCCCTGACACGGTTTCTGTTTCTCCATAGCAGGAAGCGGCCAGGCAGAAGAAACTTGCTGAGCCATCCCCGCTCCACTCCATGTTGGCTGTGCTCTCAGGTGAGAGGGTGCTGAGGGACTGTGGCTAGGAAAAATTAGACCTCAGGCAGCAGGCCAGCAACGGGAGCCATTTTGTACAGGTGAGGGAGTCCTGGGAAACAGCAGTAGTTGGTAGGGCTTCCTCTTCCTCTTAGTGAGTGAGAAAGAGGTTTCCATTGCTTACTTTGCTAGTCTGTAATCTTGGGAATCACGATTCCTTGACCTTCACCATGACCTAAGGTATCCTTGGCCATTTGAAGCCCCATTTTTTTGTTGTTGTTGTTTGTTTGTTTGTTTGTTTTAAGTCCCATATTTTAGGAATACTAGTCTTGGACATTGGCCAAAAGTGTTAATCCCTGATTTCTGGGACAGGAAATTATTCGGCCTTCTACCAGTTTCTGACCAGCAGCCTCTGACCTCTCAGTTCATCTCTCTGGTCTCAGAGGCCCCTGCCCTCTACCCAGCCTCTGAGACTCTCCCTGACCTCTTCTCCCCGTGTCTAGGCTGGCGCCATGCCCCCCCCTGCAGAGGTGACGGACCCGTCCCATGCCCCCGCCGTCCTGCGCCAGCTCAATGAGCAGCGGCTCCGTGGCCTCTTCTGTGACGTCACCCTCATAGCCGGAGACACCAAGTTCCCTGCTCACCGCAGCGTCCTGGCTGCCTCTAGTCCCTTCTTCAGAGAGGCCCTCCTAGCTTCAGCCCCACTGCCTCTCCCACCAGTTACGGGGGTCTCGGCTCCCAACCCTTTGACTACCACAGCTGCCTCTTCCTCCTCTTCCTCTTCCTCCTCTCCCTCTCCAGCCACTCCCCCTGCTCCATCCCCACCCCGGGTCCTGGAGCTGCCCGGAGTTCCTGCAGCTGCCTTCTCTGATGTCCTCAACTTCATCTACAGTGCCCGGCTGGCACTCCCTGGAGGTGGAGGGGACGGGGCAGCTGTGGCAGAGATTGGAGCTCTGGGACGGCGTCTGGGCATCTCCCGTCTGCAGGGCCTGGGGGAGGGAGGTGATGCCTGGGTACCTCCTACCCCCGCCCCCATGGCCTCCTCACAGCCTGAAGAAGACAGCTTTGGTCCGGGGCCTAAGCCAGATGGGGAGTGGGAGGGTGACAGGGCTGAGGCCCAAGCCCCTGATTCACAGCCTTCACTCCCCCGGCAAGGCCTTCCGTGCCCCCAGTGTGGAAAAAGCTTCATCCATCCCAAGCGGCTGCAGACCCATGAAGCCCAGTGTCGACGGGGGGCCGGCACTCAGGGCTCTGCAGGGCTGGCAACTGGGGGCTCTGGCCCTGGCGGTCCTGCAGGAGTGGACGCCTCAGCCCTGCCTCCAGCAGTGGGCTTCCGAGGTGGCCCTGAACATGTGGTAAAGGTGGTGGGCGGCCACGTGCTGTATGTGTGTGCAGCCTGCGAGCGTTCCTACGTGACCCTGTCCAGCCTGAAGCGCCACAGCAATGTACACTCCTGGCGGAGGAAGTACCCCTGCCGCTACTGTGAGAAGGTCTTCGCGCTGGCTGAGTACCGAACCAAACATGAGGTGTGGCACACCGGGGAGCGTAGGTGAGTGGCTTTGGGCCAGGGGGTGTCGGAGAGGGCTCAACAGTCCGTATACAAGGACAAAGGAGGGAATGTGTGGAGTATGGGACCTAGAAAATCTCCCTGAGTCTGGCCTATGTGTAACAGGCCTCTGCTTCCTGTCTCTAACCCGCCTTCTTCCCTCCAGCCTCTCAGTTCCTCCAGCCCTATTTATCAGTGGCTCACCTGCCATGCCTAGCTTGGTGCTTTTGGAGGCATGGAAAAAGTTGCCCCCATAAAGAGTACACTATGGAACATAGGGATGTCTGCCCGTCCTTAGAATACTCATAACAACAGCGCCTGGTATTTCTCAGAGTGTCCCTGTTCATAAGTCATTTCCCCACTGTCATCCATGCTTCAGAAGGCTCTATGAGTTAGGGTGTGTGAATAGTCCCACTTCAAAGATGGAACACCCGAGGCTAACAGTCTCACAGCAGTGGAGGACCTTGAGCTGGGCCTGGTGCCCTCTCTGAGGCTGGCAGAGTGAAGCAAGCACACGAAGGAGGGTGAGCAGGTGGCTGAGGGAGTCATAGGTTTGAGGGCTGCTGAGGGCGTGGGAAGTGGAGGCCATTTCAGGGCCTTGACTCAGTGGCTCTTTTCCTGCCTTGTTCTCCCCTGTAAGGTATCAGTGCATTTTCTGCTGGGAGACCTTTGTCACCTATTATAATCTGAAGACCCACCAGCGCGCCTTCCATGGCATTAGCCCGGGCCTCCTGGCCAGCGAGAAGACACCCAATGGAGGCTACAAGCCCAAGCTCAATACCCTCAAGCTGTACCGCCTGCTCCCGATGCGGGCAGCCAAGCGGCCCTACAAGACCTACAGTCAGGGAGCCCCAGATGCTCCCATTTCTCCAAGCCTCCACATAGCAGCCCCTGCAGCAATGCCAGCCAACCCCCCAGCTGTGCCCCCACCTGCCCCAGAACCTGGCCCTCCACCCTCTGTCATCACCTTCGCTCACCCAGCTCCCTCTGTCATTGTCCATGGAGGCAGTAACAGTGGTGGCGCAGCAGGTGGGCTGACCAGCACAGGAGGGTCCCAGGCTGCCTCCGTGATCACTTATACTGCTCCCCCAAGGCCCCCCAAGAAACGAGAGTACCCACCTCCTCCACCTCAGCCGGCAGCAACACCTATCAGCCCAGCCACCGCCACCATCAGCCCAGCCACAGCCGCAGGACCAGCCATAGCCATGGAAGAGGCCAAGAGCAGGAACCCACGGGCCGGAAGGACTCTGACTTACACAGCCAAGCCAGCAGGTGGGATTGGAGGGGGTGGGGGTCCCCCCACAGGGCCAGCCCGGGGCCTCTCTCAGCTACAGGCACCACCTCCACTGTGTCAGATCACTGTGCGAATTGGGGAGGAGGCAATTGTCAAGCGCCGCATCTCAGAAACTGACCTCCGTCCTGGGGAGCTGAGCGGAGAGGAGTTGGAAGAGAGCGAGGACGAAGATGATGACGAGGAGGAAGATGAGGAGGAGGAGGAAGAGTCAAAGGCTGGTGGGGCGGACCAGCTCTGGAGGCCCTACTACTCATACAAGCCTAAGCGCAAGACTGGAGCTGCCAGTGGGGGTGGCAGTGGGACCGGAGGGATGCCTCGAGGGCGCAGGCCAACACGCTGGAGGCAGAAGCTAGAACGGAGGGCTTGGGAGGAGACCCCAGCAATGGAGAGCCCAGTCAGGCGTGCCCGGAGCGAGCGGAGGCACCGCTGTGGAGACTGTGCACAGACCTTTGCCACCCTTAGGAAGCTTCGAAAGCACCAGGAGGCCCATGGTGGGGACTCCCACGGCTCCAGGGCTGGGCGGAGGCCTTCCACCCGTTTCACCTGCCCCCACTGCGCCAAGGTGTGCAAAACAGCAGCTGCCCTTAGCCGCCATGGGCAGAGGCACGCTGCTGAGCGGCCTGGGGGCACCCCCACACCTGTCATCGCCTATTCCAAAGGCAGCACTGGGACCAGGCCTGGGGATATCAAGGAGGAGGCCCCCCAGGAGATGCAAGTGTCCTCGTCCAGCGGGGAGGCAGGTGGTGGGAGTGCTGCTGCTGAGGAAGCTCCCGAAACCGCCTCACTCCAGGACCCTGTCATCTCCGGGGGTGAGGAGCCACCAGTGGCCGGGGTGGGTAGCTATGTGTACCCGCCCGTACAGGAGTTTCCACTGGCTCTGATAGGGGGCAGCCGGGAGCCTGGTGGAGGTAGAGGAAAACTTGGGAGTGAAGGGCCAGTGGGAGGTTCAGACGGGGACCGGATGGAGGGGATGGGGGCTGCCAAAGTGGCCTTCTACCCTGAGCCCTACCCACTTGTCTACGGGCCCCAGCTCCTTGCCGCCTACCCTTACAACTTCAGCAACTTGGCCGCTCTCCCAGTTGCTCTCAACATGGTCCTGCCTGACGAGAAGGGTGGGGGGGCCCTGCCCTTCCTCCCTGGGGTCTTTGGCTACACAGTGAACCCTCAGGTAGCACCTGCTACTCCCCCACCTCCACCTCCTCCAGTCCTTCCTCCACCAGTTCCTCCTAAGGGAGAAGGGGAAAGGGCAGGCGTTGAGAGAACCCAGAAGGGAGATGTAGGGTGAGCTCCAGGGCCAGGTCTCCCCCTTTCACCAAATGCCACCCTTCCTGAACCTCCCGCCACTATGAGCTGCCTGGCCTCCCTGCCCTTTGGGAGCCCCACCACAGTTTTGTGCAGGGACTCGGGGAGCCCCCGGAGCTCAGGGGTCAGGCTGCTTTGTGTGAGACTGTAGTTTTCCCATCTCTTGGGAAGGGATCTTTGGTGGTCCTCCTCTTGATCTTCCTCCAGGGAATGGCCCCCGTGAGGGGCGGGGCCAGATCCCATCCCTTCTCTAGCCCTTGGGGCAACTGAGCAATATATACTTATCTGAATCTCTCTACTCACTGCCCCCATCAGCTCTGAATGTCTAACCTGTTCCCCTGTGTGATTCATAAATCTAAGGGGGAAACCATCTCTCTCACCTAAAGATCCTCCTCATTCTGAAACTTTCTCCAAGCCTTCCCCAGATGCTTCCTAGCACATTCCATACTTCGTGGCCCAGGGCCTGGACCAGACCATTGTGATATTCAGCCTACCCAGTAGTCAATGGGAGCATGGCTTTGGATTTTGTTCTTCCCAGGGATGGTTTCTTTGTCCCTGTTTCCTTCCTATCAAGATGCCTTGCCTTCCTTGGTTTCCACCCCTTTGGATCTTCCATGTTCCTTCCTGTACTCCTAAAATTTGGAGATGGCCTCACCCCACCATGGTCAAAGAAGTATTAAGGGGAGGGCTACCCCTCTGTTCCCTGGCTGAACGTTTTTTCCAGCCCAGGCCAAGGAAATCTTGACCCACAAATCCAGTGAGCCTCAGATTCTTCCAACACAAAACAGGTGAATAGATCACACTTTTTCCTGCCTTTAAACTATGACCTCTTCTGGGCTATGTCAGATTTGTGGGCCAGAGGAAAGAGCTCCATATAGTATGGAGAAAGGAATCTACTTCTCCTTTCCTCTTTCCCCCCCCTTTTTTCTTTTTGTTTTCTTCCTTTCACTTTTTTTTCCTTTGTTTTCTGATGGTTTCTCCCATACTAGACCAAATAGCCAGAAAAATGATGGGGTTTGAATGGGTGGGAGGTAAGCCTGAGATTTGCACATGACTTTCCATCCTTACCTTTAACCCTGTCTTCCCAAGTGTGGCTCTCCTCATCAGTCCAGATGGTTTTGGGGGAACCATCCTCTCCTGGTGGGCTTTGGGGTATTCCCACCAATCTTCCCTCCAAAATAGCACCTTACGCCCCATCTTTGACTCAGTTCCCCAGACCCAAAGATCCCAACCTAGGGATGGGATGCGGGGACCTTAAATAGTCCCTCCTCCCTAATTTGCACTAGTTAACCCTGGTCAGGGGTCCTTATATTTCCTTCCAGTGGGGGAGATGAAGAAATGTTTGCTCCTAACTTTCTTTGAAAACAGGGCCTCCCCATTCTGTGACTGGCTGAAGATTTCCCATCTGATCCACCTCTCCCACAAAACAAACAGCTCATGGGGGAGAGCCAGTTTGAGGGAGCAAATTTAACATACGGGAATTAGAGGAGTGCAGTTTTAAAAGGGAGAACGTTTGCTGTTATCCACATGACAGCCTTTCTCCCCAGCTACTGTTTTTAGGGGCCAAGATGGCTGCCTTCTCAGGAATCGCTGAGAGGGCAAGATCATGGCTTTTGGAGGGAGGTGAGCCGGGGAAGACTAGAAGCACCCTCCGGCCTCCTTCCCTCCCGGCTCTATAGGAAGGGAGAGGTTTCCACAGGCTCCCTGAATGTTAATCACAGAGGAGTCACTCCTTCATTCCTCCTCTGTCTCTTTGCACTTTTCTTGGTCTTGGCCACAGCCTAAGTGAAGAATTTTCTACTGAATGTACCAACTTCCAATTTTTAAGGAGGAAACAGTTTCAAACGGGAAAAAAATGCAAAGAAAAAAAAATCACAAAAATTTCCGCAAATCTTGTTTCTGGCACTTTAGAAAAAAACTGCGAAAAACCATAATAAAGACATATATATCTACACACAAATTATATATATATATATACAGCGGAACCAGAAGAGACTGAGGAAAGCCTAGAGGCCGGGGACAGATGTAATGACAGTCCCCCTGTAACCTTCACCTGTACTTCTCTGAGGCAATCAGGCACAGGAGAATGGAAGAGGTTGAGAATGGACTGGGAAATTTGAATTTCAGAATAGGTCAAAATTCGAAAACTAAGGACATTTTGGAAGAATGAGATTGTATACATATATTTTTTGAAAATGTGATTAAGGAAAATAGCTTCCAGAATTAGGTGGTTCTGGACAACAAGTGAGATTGTGGCAGGGTAGAGATTAAAATATGTATTTGAGCTGGGGGATTTGAATATCATCGAGTTTCAGATACTGGAAATTTGAGGTTGTGCCATTTTGTTATTTGAAAATGATCAAGTCTTGCCAGTTTGTGCCCTCTTTCCCGATGTTCTCTGGGAAGAAGAGTGATGGCAGAGTGGGTTCTGTGCCACAACAAGCAAGAATTAGAAATCTACAAACTCTAGCTCTCTACGTAGTGAGGACCCAGATTTAGAGAAACTGACCAATATTTATCTCCGCATTTGTGTGTGTGTCCAACTCTCTAGGCCAATAAACCAACGAGACAAATGAACTGTGCACTGTGCTCCACAGTGGGGGGCCAGGTGCTGTCACTCTTGTGGCTGGTGGGTCTGGGGAAGACATGGTGTCCTTGTTCCACAGGATCCTGGGAGTTGTAGTCTTATTATCCCCCTTAAGACAACTTTTAGCCTTTGAATAGATGTGAGGCTCGAATAGGTGCTTCACTGTAATTACTAAAACCACTGGGTCCCAGCTGACTTTCATCTGACCTCCACGCAGAAATATTAACTTAATTCACCTCATACAGCTTTCTGTGTCTCCCCCCTCGGTTCAAGACTGATATCCTTGAGCAGTTTTGCCATAGCCAGCTCCAACCCTTTTCCCGTTTGAAAGTAAACTATGGCACAGGATGTGTGATGTCTACAAAAGACATGATCTTTCCCGACTCTTAATCTTCCCATTGACTTCATCTCTGCCCTCCTTTCCCTCCACTATATCTTTTCTAGTGTTATGGAAAAATGGGCAGGTAAAATGAAATCTTATTAGGTGAACAATGGAAGCTTTGTAGAATTTTGGCACAAATACCTTGACCAGAGCAGGAAGCCACTAATCAGAAAGTTGCTGCTAACAGAATCAGTTTTGGTATTATTATAGTTTGTAAATTTTTTCAAGAGAAGCCAGAAATCCAAATGCCTCAGTGAAATATCAGGTTCGCTCTGTGTAGTTCAAGCTGGCCTTAAACTCATGGTGATCCTCCTGCCTCAGCCTCCTGAGTGCTGGGAATATATACAAGTGCCACTATGCCCAGCCTCCAAATTTAAAAATTATAAGATAACTGAAAGGTGAAACTGTACAGGTGAACAACTTACCAAAACACACCCCTTGGTAACTTCTGATATATATTGTCAGGGAATATGCTATGGAACATATACTTTTATTAGCTTCCTGCTACATTTGTGGAAACTGAAATACAGAGCAGTTTGGCTGCCTGAGCACCAAAGATGGAAGTTGAATGGTAGTCTTTAAAATGCTGTTTTCTTTTCACATTACAAATACAGCCTTTTAGAAAACATTTTTTTCTCTTCATCTTAAATGTAGTACTTGTTACAAAAGATAATAAATTACAGGAAGGTAAAAAAGACTAGTCCCAACATGCAAATGTAGGCACTATTAATTGGTATGTTTCCTTCTAGAAGTTTCCCCCTCTGCATGCAACAAATGTCCAGGACTTACTGTGGGGTCAGGACCTCTGTAGGGAGCTGGGACAGGACACTGAGCAAGACATTTGCTGCCTTTATAAGGCTGACAGTCTAGTTCATGATCTTTGCTCTGTATTATTGCGCACATAGGGGTTGATATCCAAAGGCGCTTCCTCGGTAACCCGAATAATAAATAATTGATATGTACGTAAGATGGGCTCAAGGTACCCTGCCTAGCCTACAGAGACGAAATAATAGGGCTGGATTCCTAGAGAAGGCAGAGCGGGATAGGACCAAACTTCCAGTTCAACTGACTGAGGACTTGGAACTTGGCCCTCCAGTCTTCAAGGAAAAGGGGTGGGAGGGGGCAAATGATAGGTGGCATCTAGGAAAATGACAAGCGTTCCGACACTCGTGAAGATGATGAAGGTCCACAGGAAGAGGCGATCCACTACCATGGCCACAAACTGCCAATCCTCCTTGAGCTGGGATTAGACAAGAGGAAACCTCCTGAGCTTCAAGCCCTGAGCACAGGAGAGCCCACTCTCACGGCCATGAACCCCGCTGAGGTCTTTTTACCCCAGGTCTGAGAAGTGACTCCACGATTCAAAAGAGCAAGATGAGAGCGCTGTAAATTAGCAAACAAACAGTCGGAAAATAGGGGGCGGGACCACACGAGCAAACCTCCAATCAGAAACGGAGTCGACGCTAGGGGTGGAACCTGAAATTAGGGGTGGCGCCAAATCGCCTAGTCCCTCATTGGACTTACCGCGTCGTACTCCTCCTGTTCCTGCAGCTGTCGAGCGATGTAGTTGATCGAGGAAACGACCTCGCGTAGCTCAGGAGGCAGCCCCATCACTGCCCGGTTTGGACCATCGATAAATCGTCGTAGGTCTGGGGCAGACAGTTCAGGCTGGAACCTGAAAAAGGGACGACCGGGCGCAAAGACAGAACAGCCCGCCTTAGTTACCTAGGCCTCATCTCAACTGCCTCTTCCAACAACCTGCCATTTCCCAAAACCCGAGAGGGCCCTGCAGGGCCTCCCCACCAACAGCGATCTCTCCCGCCTTCTGCAACTCCATCCACCCGTCTAAGCTTTATTCGCCACCTTCTCTCAAAGCAAGCAGCTGAAGAAATACTACAACTCCCGTGATGCTCAACCACATCTTCCGTGAGCCATGAGCTGCCAGCTTCCGCACAGTCTTCTGGGAACTGTAGTTCCCTCTCACTGGCAGGCGGGTGATGGGTGTAGGTCGTACCTGTTGGGTTTGGGGAACAGAAAATTGCTAGGCGGCTTCCGAATGAAATATTCATCTGTCCCCCGACCCCAGCCACTTCCTGGAGAAAAAGAGTGAGGAGGCTCCGGCAGCTGGTCTCTCTCAGGTTTGGGTCTCTTCAGACCCAAGTACAGAGGGAGCTTGTGGATGAAGATCTGCAGAGTAGAAGATGCATATTGGAAGGGGCTGTCATGCATTCATACTACCACAAGCCAACTACCGCTACTCTAAGTGCCAATGCTGGCACATGTGTGCACAGGGTCGGACAGATAAACGCAGATAAGAAAATGCAATTCTGAAGCCTTATGAAGCGTGTGTGTGTGTGTGTGTGTGTGTGTGTGTGTGTGGTATTGGGGACTGAACCTGAGGTCTTTCCACTAAGCTGCATCCCAAGCCTCCTCCCATTTTTCGTTCTAAGACAGAATTTCACCAAACTGCCCAGGCTGAACGTTAATTTGCAATTCCTCTGCTTCAGCCTCCCAAGAGTACTGGGACTGAGGTGTGTACTACTGTGTCCGGTGTTAAAAGCTCTTTAATGGGCTAGGAGGCTTCTGAGGGGGTCTGAAGACTTCACCCTGATAGTTCCTATCCCTGAGAATGTTTTCCTGTAATCAAATATGCACAGTGTTGATGAAGAGTATGAGATCTATGAAATGATAAAGATGAGAGAATAAAATTCATTGTGCAGTGTTTTACTACTCAGCAGGCTTAGGCACTCCAGTACTCTACTTGGTATGTATGTCCTACGTATGGTCTATAAATAGGAAGATGGGGCTTGTGGGAAGGAGGAATGATATCTGGACAAAAAGCCAAATACTAGGATTGGGAATTAATCTACCTCAGAGGAAATCCTTCTTACCTGACGGACCCAAAATGGCATTTGGTGGGTGTGGGGTGAGCGATGATGCAGATTGAGGACCACCACACTAAGGATGACTGAGAAGGTGACAAGGATCATAGTAAACGTGAGATACTTGATAATGATGGGAACCGACAGGGAGGTCTCAGGCACTTTGTCTGCCAGGAGCAGCAGGAACACAGTAAGGGTCAGCAAGGCAAAGATTGAGAGCCCCATCTTCTCTCCTTGGAGGGCAAAGAGAAGGCAGAAGAATTAGACTTTGTCAGAAGGATATCTGTATGTCGTCAGTGACCATGTGTTATGCTGACTCAAAGGTAGTCTTTTGTGTGTGTGTGAGAGAGAGAGTAAAGAGAGAGAGAGAGAGAGAGAGAGAGAGAGAGAGAGAGAGAGAGAGAAGGAGGGGGAGAGAGAGAGAGAGAGAGATACTGGGTCTCACTCTGTAGTTCAGGCTGGCCCCAAACTCAATAGGTAGCCCAGGCTAGCCTCAAACCTAGAAATCCTCCTGCCTCTGCCTCCTGAGTGCTGGGATTACAGGCATGAACTACATGAGCTATCACATCCAGCACTGTGGTATGTGTTTACCAGGGAATGAACTCAGGACCTTGCACTTGCCGGGCAGATGCTGGAACCACTGAGCTAAGTCCTTGGCCATTTTTTTTTTCTTAGATAGGATCTCACTATGTAGTATGGCTGGCATTGAACTTGTGGCAATTCTCCTACCTCAATCTCCCAAGTGCTGGGATTATAAGCATATGCTTCCATGCCTAGCAAAGATAGGCTTTTGGAAGAGCTATCTGTTTGCAAATCATTCCCACATTTATTCTTCCAACCTACACTTCTCCCTTGAACTCCAGACTCTCATCTAAATAACTACCCATTTTTCCAAATGGATGTCCAATAGACAAATTTAAAATGTTCAAAACCTAATTCACCACCAAATTGCTCTTACAGTTTTCCCCACCATAAGTGGCAACTCCATCTTTCCTGTGGCTTGAGACAAATTCTATCGATCCAAGTGTTGTGGCACATGCTTGTAATCTCAGCATTCAACAAGCTGAGGCAGGAGGATTCTTGCAAGTTTGAGGCTAGCCTGGGATACATGGGTTCAAGGCCAGCTTGAACTACTTAGAGACCCTGTCCCCCTCCAAAAAAACAC
>PVIR01039079.1:0-14168 GCA_004026965.1 Petromus typicus | reverse complement strand
CTATGTAATTTATATCAGAGCAAGAAAACAATCACCTCTGAAATGTGAGCAATTCAACGTCAACGGTGTGAATAATCCACCAACATATATTGACTGCAAAGAAGAAGCTTTAGAAACTTTTCTTCCACGTTGTACATTTATTTCTAGCAAACGAGATAAAGAATGTGTGATGCAATTTCTTTAAAAAATTCTATTGTGTTGTTAACTTTTCAAAACTGATATTATTAACAAATTAAATTTACTACTGGGGATTTAAATGAGGTATACTAAGGTTAAACTTACATACTGTTATTCTTGAAAATATTGAAAATGAAACTAAGTTTCAAATGAATTTTAAACACTATAATTGTTTTGAGTGTGTTCAGCTTCCCCAGCACCCCCATGCTGAGTGCGCTCCCCACCCCCCCGCACCCTCCTGGCCTCCTCTCAGCTGCTGCTCACACCCTACATCTCTGGCTCCCCCACAGCGTCGCCAGGTCCCTGTGAACAAAGCGGGCAGAGCTGCCCCGGAGCTCAGGTCGGTGTCACCTGCACACGGAGGACGGAGGACGGAGCCTGAGGGACCCGGATGTCAGAGCTCCCGAGTAGCTGAGACCCGGATGTCAGAGCCCCTGAGCTGCTGAGCTGGGGAAGACCCGGATGAGGCCGCGAGCGCTGCTCCCCATCTCCGTCCCACTCACTGTGAAGAGCCCGTTCTCTCCAACAAAATGATTTTTGCGACTTTCTGTGGTCACAGGATGGGAGTGCAAACCTTCAGCTCTGTCTTCTTCCTACTTGTTCATTGAAAGCCGTATTTATTTCACAACACAATTTCAAATTATACACGTGTGTGAAAATTTCCACCCACTGTATATTCTATTTTTATAAATCCTAACATTACTCAAGCTCAGGCCTTCATGGCTCATGTATGCCTATTTATTCTGACAAAAATCTCCATTTTATTGTATATGTTCCAATCCCTCCAATTGGAAGAGTGATACTTACTGTGAGACCAAGTTGCTGGAAAAGAATAAATTATCGAAGTGTCATCTCTGAAAGAAAAAACTGAAAATAAATAACCTTCTGACAATTGCTGAAGTATTTGTTTCTTGATGTAACTTATTTTTATGGTTGTGTGGGCTCATTTTTCTATTCCGAGGTGAACTTTACTCAGCAAAACTCCTGAGCAAAGGGGAACGTGAGGAGGAATTATTATCCAGACAAAATCTGCGGGTGGAGTGTATTTATGAGGGACGCTGTGCCCTCCTGCCCTGGATAAGACTCCTGGCGCCTCCTGTGATGGGAGGATGCCTGGCCTGATTCCAACGACGAAAGTTCAGATACTAAATTCACAAAGCAGTTTAGCCCTCAGAGGACTCACATATCATCCACCCATCTGTAATCCTCAAAACTAATGGTGAAATCCACTTTTTACCTTTTCAAAGTGACACACAATATATAGATATTAAGAGTATAATATTATAATTAAAGTGGCACTCGGGAAACTTTTGACTAAATTATTGAAGAAGATATTTGCAGAGATATATGTGTGATTCACACTATAAAGGAGGGAATATACAATCCTCACCAGGAAATGTTCATACTGAGAAGTGTGATTTGACCATAGAAGAAAGTCAGACTGGTTGGTCATACTGATCAGTTTTGGTCACCTGCGACTTCCATAAGGTCCATTTTGTATAATGAGGTTTACTATCTTACTATGTTTACATTTTCTTTTGTAAAGAAAAAAAAAAGACACAATCTGCCTGAATCAAACATAAATTGTTACAATGAATTCAGTAAACAAATACATTTTATGTACTCAGGTCAAATATCTTTAAGAAGAAAAGAAAGAAATTAAAATATAATAGTAATGCTTAAATATTTCATTTATCATTATCTACATAAGGATGCAAAGAGCAAATAAAAATATACAGTTTCAATCCAAAAGAAATCATTGTGAATTTTGCATTAAATCATGGACACGTATATATTAGAGTATCTAGGAATATCATGTGTGGAAATTTGAAATGATCCATTGTGGTGGATAAGGTAGTGTTTCTGTCGAGTATTATGCTACCCATTGACTTGTTCCAAAAACAAGCTATCATCAATATTTCAGATACTACAGAGGCACGCACATTTGGAAATTTAGAAGCCAGTGTCAATTTACATGGCTACCACATAGTATGCAACTTCAATCTAAATGAAAGTCTAAGGGTGAGTTTCCATTCCAGTGTCCCCAGTGGGCTGGTGATGGCAAGATGTCATGGAAAAGGTGAAGAAGGTTTTGCTATGCAAGATTTTCTGTTACTGAAACTCATTTGGCTCTGGTATTGAATTGTTTATGGTGACAGAGAAATTCTCATAACACGTATCCCATGCCACAACCACAGTGAAGCAAGTATTGGGCAGCATAGTACTTGACAAAAACACTATCTTATCCAGCACCATGCATTATCTTCTCAAATTTCCACAGGTGATATTCCTAAGATGCTCTAACATACACGTGTCCATAATTTTATGCAAAATTCACAATGATTTTTTGGATTCAAACTGTATATTTTTATTTGTTCTTTGCATCCTTATGTAGATAATGATAAATGAAATATTTCAGCATTACTATTATATTTTAATGTGTATCCTTTTCAGTTGAAACCATGGGATAGCTGAACTATTGCTCATCATATTTATTTTCAATTAGTATTTTTTAGTAGGGCATAGATCTTTTACAAATGGGAAAGAATCATCAGATTTTAAGTGAACACTTTTTAACCTTCATTTCTCTTTATCTCTTTCTCTTCCTCTACTCTCTCCTCATCTATATATTGAAAGAGATAACAAGGATGTAACAATAATATGGGGTCAAAATGTGTGATGAATGAAGAAGCAACATGGGAAAGAGCACAGCAAATGGGGCTCAGAAGCTGGAGCAGGAAGCAGCAGAGGGAAATCCCGTGGTCCAGGCGGACTTCAGTAAGCAAACGCTGGAGGCAGGAGCCTGCAGGGACCCGACAGGGAGCTGTTCCACGTGGAGACTCAGCAGAAGGGAGCCTGTGCAGCCCATCCAGTCAGGGTGTCACTGCCCTCTCCCAAGACACAGCACTGACATCGGAAGTAGTAGTCAAACTCTCTTTGCTCTTTTAGTTTCCCTGGCAGAACCACATTTGACTGGTCCTGAGTTTGATCCCTGTTACAAGAAAAACAAAAAATAGCTTGGAATGAAGCACAAACAGAATCCCTAGAGTGGTTAAGGAAATCTTCTTTCCCTACAAGAGTAATATATGTCCTATTAGGTATGTGACAGTTCTACTAATGAGATATATATACATATATATATATATATGTATATATATATATATATATATATATATGCAGCAGAATGGAGAAAAATGAGAATCAAGATGTACAAACCCTAGATGTTGAATGTAATCAATATATATATATATATATATATATATATATATATATATATGGCAGTACTTCTCTACTGAGAACTCCAAGAAATTACTATACTATTTCCTGCTAACATCCTGTTTCAGCCTCCAGCATTCTGGGATCACAGTGGTGTGTGCCGTCACAATTTGGCAAACGCTTTGCTTTTCAAATAAAGTCTACATATGAACCAAATTTGCTTGGCTAACAAGCTCCTACCTTTAAGCTTTCTATGCAAGAAGAAATGAAGGAATGGGCTAATTTTTTAGGATTTTCTCAGTTTAGTATCAACCCCCCATACTGCATAGTATTAATCCTTTCTTCTTCTTTGGTTGAATTTTCTTTTTGTTTTAATTGATTTTACTGGTACATTTTATATGTACATTATGATTACATTCAACATCTAGGGTTTGTACATCTTGATTCTCATTTTTCTCCATTCTGCTGCACTCCCTACAACTCCCTGCTCCCTATATACCTAAGCTTTGATTCCTCTTTTTTAACTATCAATATTTTCTTTTCTTTCTTCACTAGCCCCTACATATCTGTTTCCCTTTGGACATTTTCTTCCTATTCATAATCCCTGCCATACTTTTTAAACTTATTTACACCATCAGCCAGGGCTTTTTCAATTTTATTATTCAACCTCCAGAAAATACTTTGGGAAATATTGACGGTCTCCATTGAGTCCAGGGAGAAATGGCAAAGAAAAATTACTGTATTTATGAAGCTTTGGAATAATGATTTCTACTGAATTTGTGCTTCATTCCAAGCTGTTTTTTCTTTTTCTTGTAACAGGGATCAAACTCAGGACCAGTCAAGTGTGGCTCAGTGGCTCACATCCCAGCCATCATTCCAATCTTAAAGATGTGCAGGATTTAAGATTTTGGGGGTTAAATTAAAATGATACAGCCAAGAAAAAGTAGAGAAAGTAATTAAGGAAGAAGATAGGAAATAAAGAGGGAAGGAAAAGAGAATATGATTAAGGGAGAGAAGAACAAAAGAGGAAATTAACAGAAGGGCAGAAGAGAGGAGTAGCTGGTATTGACTCATGTTGAGTTATTGTTAGGTCTTGAAGGTCAAAACTGGTGCATCCCAGGGTGAAACCATCAAGCAGAGATCCTTGGAGTCATAAAAGTACATCAAATTGAAAAAAATGACAGAATTCTATAGAGGATATGAAAGGATCAGAAGTACCTTCCTCTAGTTTCATTGTACAAAAGCAGTTAAGTTACAAAGTCAACGATTTGGGAGCCTCTACCATGCTTCACTTCACAAACTTCTACAAAATCCAAGTTGCCAAAGAAAGATTTTGAGAGAAGGTGACATGGAACACAAGTCACTTCGTGCAATGGAGTGAGAAAAGGGTAACTTCAAGAAATATGTAGGAAGGGACCGGGGATTTAGCTCAGTGGTTCTGGTGCCTGTCTTGCAAGCTCAAGAGCCCGGGTTCAATCCCTGACTAACCACACACAATACTGGAGATTCCAATACTGGAATCTCCAATAATGGAGATTCACGCCCAGCAACAACCAGTACCACATACCACAGTGCCGGGCGTGGTGGCTCACGCCTGTAATCCCAGCACTCGGGAGGCAGAGGCAGGAGGATTGCTGTGATGTGAGTTTGAGGCTGAGCTCAAGGCCAGCCTGAACTACAAAGTGAGATCCTGTCTCAAAAAACCTTAAAAAAAAAAAAAAAGAAATGGCAGATAGTATGTTAAATGTTTTGTGTATATTCATAACCAATGACCTAAAAAACTTGCTTTAAACTTTCAACAATAGATATTATGTTTCTCTTTAATAACTATCATCTTCCAGATGTGGTTTATTTATAAAATGGAGTATTACTCTGCCATAAAGAATGATGTCATTGATACTCAAATGGTCATAACCTGAAGATACACTGATAAGTGAAATAAATAAGTCACAGATATATAAATACCTTATCCATTCTCTGGTATGACAATCTGAAGATGTAAATCAGTTCTAGAAAGTATGATAAATATTGTAAAATAGATAATATTCAAAATAAAATGGGTAGAGTTAAATAATGAGGGGAAACCAAAAATATGATGTTAAAACAGAAAGAAAGCATATGTATATGTGGGGTGGTGGGGTTGTAGGGTGGGTAAAGAAATGGGTAAAATGAGAATTAAATCATGTCATATACTGGTACAAATTCCCATTGTTGAGTGTGATTGTGATGTGTATATAAAATGTACCAATAAGAATTCAATTATCAAAATGATGATAATTGTCATCTTCCAAATTGACTACAACATTATGATCTATCACTTTCTTATAACTTAATTCTACTTCAGTAGATTACTTAATTTGGAATTGAAACCCAGGAAATGCCACTTTATATTCTGACTTTATGTTGTTTGTTTATAAATTAGATTGAGTTGAAGAGATTTGCAAGACATAAAGTAATGTTATTTCTAAATATGTATGCTAAGTGGACCCATTTTAAGGCTTCAGTTTCCCTGATGATAATAGCCAGTGTTTATTGTTATTTCTAAAAATGTTTTCCACCCCTCCTGCTTTGAAAGACATGGGTTTTTTTTTTACATCTGTGTGATGGAAATCCTGGATCTTTGCATTTCAGGGAATTAGTGTAGGATGAAATACAGCAGATCTAGGATCTAAAGGCTTTAAAGTTGAGTGGAGAGTCCATGCTCCAAACCTGGTGCTGATAATCTCTATAAACAGAATGGCTTAGGGAAAAGGCAGTGGGTTTTCAGTATAAAATTCTCCATCATTGAAGTATGCATACATATTGGATTATATAGCTTGTTAAATAACAAAACCTTTTATACTTGTCTTTCAATCATAGGGGCTTTTAGATCATAGATTTAACACTTCATGCATGAGTGAGAATTACAATACTAATTTGGAAAACAATGCTCCTTGAAATGTAGATGCTCAAGTAAAGGACAAGTGGTCAGGAAAAAAGGACAAGTGGTCAGGAAAAACAATCAGCTATTTTCAAAAAGAGATAAGTTTCCATTTAAAAAAAAGAAAAGAGAAAAAACAATTGAAAAGGTATAATACTTAGTATTAATATCATTTTAACTGCTTGCTCCTCTCTCTCCTCTGCAGGACTCTCCGGGCAGCGTTTTTCACCTCCTTGTTCCTGAGACTGTAAATGAGAGGATTCAGCATGGGGATCACAATCGTGTAGAACACAGAAGCCACCTGGTCCTTTCCCAAGGAGTAGGACGTCTTCGGTTTTAGGTAAGTGAACATCATACTGCTGTAGAAGATGGTGACGCCCAGGAGGTGGGAGGCACAGGTGGAGAAGGCTTTTTTCTTTCCTGCGGTGGAATTAACTTTCAAGATGGTGGAGAGGATGGAAATGTAAGATCCAGATATGATGAGGAGGGACAGGACTAAATTGGATCCAGCACAAATGAATATAATGAATTCTAGATCATATGTATCACTGCAGGACAGTGCTATAACTGGGGATGTGTCACAGAAAAAGTGCTGGATGACGTTAGACTTGCAAAAATTCAACCTACTCATGTAAACAGCATTCACAGTGGACTCCACAAAGCCAATAACATAGGATCCAGCGAGCAGGGCTCGGCACAGCCGTGTGGACATGATGACGGGGTAGTGCAGGGGCTTGCAGATGGCTACATAGCGATCATAGGCCATTGACGAGAGAAGGAAACATTCTGTAGCGCCAAAGAGTATGAAAAAGCACATCTGAGTGATGCAGCCCATTAAGGAGATAGTCTTGGTGGAAGTCAGTAAGCTCTGCAGGGTTTTAGGGGTGATGACACTGGAGTAGCTGAGGTCGAGGAAGGACAGGTGTGTGAGGAAAAAGTACATGGGGGTGTGCAGCTGGGGGTCCAGGCGAATGATGAGGATCATGGCCGCGTTCCCCAGCACCGTGATCAGGTAGATCAGGAGAAAGAGCGCGGAGAGCAGCATCCGGGTCTCCTCAGAGTCCGTCAGCCCCGCGAGGACGAAGTCAGGCGCGCTGGTGGAGTTACTTCCCCCCATGATGCAATGTTTTAAACTGTTGAGAAATCAAAGTCAGAACTTAGTGTAAGTGACTGAAAACAATTCTGTGTGTATGAATAGCTCAACATTTATCATAATTAGTTTACTGTCCTAGAAACTGGCAAATCTTTACTGAATGTGAGCTACAAATTCAACTTTCAGACATGGAGAACCTGGGCCGGACCTGATACTTGCTGCTGATGTCATAACAAGTTGCATCCACAGAAGTAGCTCAGTAGGATACTATCTAAAATTTTTTCTTCATTAATACATTTAACTCACAAATAAATCACCACTGAGTGTCACTGGCATCCACAGAAAAGAACTTCTGTGAAATCAGGTCAATTCTCATCGTTGAAATTCTATGCAGAAATTTGTCCTCTTGAGAGAATTCTTACAGTTCCCTATATCTGCGTGTGACTTGTTTTGCAAATAACCTCAATTTACTTTTTATTCTCACTTATTCCCAGAGTGATTGGCCATACATTAAAAATTGATTCCATTTTATGAGAAACTTAGTTTGGGTCCACTATGATTATATAATGCACATAATAACTTCTGAGTATATCATAACTGACAGAAGAAAATGACTTCCTAAACATTAAAATATTGTTAAACATAGGCGCCGCTCCACATTCCTGTCCGGCCTGTGTATGACTTCGGCCTCAGGAAGCCACTTTGTCTAAAGGAGAAAAATAACTTGAGCTTTATGGTTATATTTGCAGTGCTGGTTACAGTTCTGTCATTTCTCTGTTCCTGCTTTCAATATATTAAAATTACTCATTACATTTAATTATGTATATATGTATTATAATGGTAAAAGCCATATTTTATTATCTTTTCTACAACACCTCAGTTTTAAGAATAATACTTACTGTGAGTCAAGGTTGGTGAAAACAACTTTTTACAATATTTTGTCTAAAAAGTTTGGAATTTCAAATTTTTGTCTGAAAGAAAAACAGAAAGACAATAGCATGACCTGAGGTTTTCTGTGATATCCACTTTGATTGAAATAAATTCTTTTCCTCTCTTTGATGTAACTCACCATCATTTTGTACACTCTTCCTTTTGAATTCTCAGGTAAATTAAATCACCCTGGAAGATCTGTTCAGGTCTTGATCCCATGGATTCTTTACCAGGAAGTCTTGTCTGAGAAGAATCCAGCGAGCAGGTGTACTTTTATCCAGAGTGCTGTGCGCCCCACTTTCCAGACTGAATTCCAGGGGGACCACCTGTGGGCCCTGCAGCCCTTGTCCCCCTTGGGGTCAGTATCCAAGGGTTACCACCTGGCACAATTCCAGGTGCAGTTGTTCCAAGGAGAAATAAGCACAGACTTTCCCTTCCTCTAGGACTTTCCTACCTGGAGAGCATAAATATGTTCTCCCATGTTACTCTGAACTGTAGCTACATTTTATTGATTCACTTTTTAATTTGCCATGTAATTATTTAAATTTGCAAAGAATAATACTTACACTAAGTAGTGGTCTATCTGGATTGTTTGTTTTATTTTGTTGTGTTTTGGCTGTTGTTCCTGTTACCATTAACTAAGTGATTGTAGAGGAAATGTGCAGAGGCGTATTTATTTTATGATGGACATTATCATGAATGAAATGATAAATATTTTCATCAGGAAGTATGTTGTCAGTAAACACGTGGTTCTAGAACAGGCGAGTCCAGAGTGAGCAGCCAGCTGGTCAAAACCTCAGCACCAATAAGGAATTAGAGGGGCAGAGTTTAATAAAGGAAGATGCTCTGTTAGTGGGAAAGAAGAGGGAGAAACAGACAGAAATAAGCTGCCCTGGAGAGGAGACGCCAGCTGGGATACTCTGGTTGACTACAAAACTGTTTCATTTGCATGAACGGCCCAGGATTGTGGTTATTATTTCAGTGTTTTCACAATTAATAAAATTGTACTGACCAGGAGATAATAATGTTCAGTGAAACACATAGATACAGTATAAATTGACATTTTTCTGAAATAATAAAAGATGAAACTGTGTATTGAGAATGAACTTGATACTATTCCAAATTCTTTCCTTACCTACACATTCAATCCATGTGAATATATCATAGTGCAGTTAACATTTTATGTGTATTGTTCTCAGGAAGGGGCCACAGGTCTTCACTTATGTGAATTCAGAGGAAAGATACATTAAGGATGTGGCTTCACTAAGTTACTTTGACATGAGAGCACATGCTTATAATCCTATGTTTCTGATTTTAATTTCTTTAATCAAATCTGGGACAGATGCAGGTGCATCTGTCTAACAGTCTAGCAGACTAACAGTCTGTTAGTTCTATGAGACCACTTAAAGTTAAAAACAACATATTTTGCTGTAGAGGACTTAAGTGAGATACATTCATATTCTAGACTACACATTAGTATTCCTGAAGATACTGACAAAATGAATTGGTAAGCATTGGGATTTTTTAATGACAAGCTGCTTCTCCAAATTTCTCCCGCAGAGAGTTCAGATATCCCACCAACCTGCCCTCAGCTCTGAAGAGTGTATGAAGAAGGGCTCTCAAACCGGGAAACTCTTCGACTCCTTTGATAATCTTGTGTGGATCCAGGCATCAGGGAGCCAAGGTCTGCACTGATTTGGACAAGAGATGAGGGACCTGGACTGACCCAGATGTGAAATCCTAGGAACTCCCTTCGGAGCTAACTATTCATACACACTTTTCTCTCAAACAGAATAAACTGTTTCCCACTTATTGAGGGTGGGAGGTGGGAGCAAGGGCAGTATGGCCCTTCAGCTCCTAACAATTTTTCCTAACTTGACTGTTGAAAATAAAGTTTCTTTAAATTATTGCATTTTCCAAATATGTGCATTGCCTACAGATTTCAGTACCACCCACACTATATTCTTGTTCCACAGATCTTACCATTACTCAGAGTAAGGCCTAAATGATTTGTGAATACAAATCGTTGTGGTGAAATACCCATTTCATTTTGTACTATCTAATCCAAACCAATGTAAAGAATGACCTTACTCTGAGACAAAGTAGTTGAAAAATAAAACTCCATCAAAGAATATCTGGGTAGAAGCTCTTCTCAAGTTACTATGAGAAGTGAAACATGAAAACCATATAAAAAGCTGAAAATTTCTTAGATATATTTGTTTTTCTAGATATAACTTGTTGTGATGCTTTAGTGCGTTCATGCTTTACTGGGATAAACTTATCAACCTAGAAAATTTGTTTCAGGGCCTAGTAAAATGGGGCTTTCCCTACGCTGTTTGGTCTGCAAAGAATGGAGCAAAGAGTGGTGAACGTATAGCTAAGAGTCTCCTCCTTCCCTCCAGGCCTGCTAATCCCAGGGCCCCTCATTTATCCATCATTCAGCTTCCGCACCATTTAGCCATCCTCTAGGCATGATTCCTAGGAAGACCACTGGGCCTGATTCCAAGGACAACAGTCAAGGACAAAGGAAGCACGGTCTGCTCCTTTAGAAGCCACACGCTGAAAACCCAGATCACTTCCCACTCTCTGGAGATGCTCTAAACTGTGCTGAACTTCATTCATTTACTTTTTAAATTGACAGAGAGCCACACTAATTTACAAAGAATAAATGTTTATAATCAAGTGGTCAATCAGGGATTTGGGGATTAGGGTGATGGAGAAGACATTTCAGGAGACATGCTTTTCTATGGGAATCTATAAAGTACAGAAGAACACAATTTTTACCAGATTTCACTAATTCTATACTTAGAAGTATGACATGATGATAGAAATAAGGCATAGTCATGAAAAAAAAAACATAGAAAACAACAAAATTCAATGAAGAAAATGAAAGATTGTCAATACCTGTTAACATTTCATTTACATACTCGTAATTTTCCCTGTTATCTCCCTCTGTACCTGTTGTTTATTTGGATTTGTCCTTATACCTCCACATAATTATTGTAATACTGTGTGTTCAGTATCACTCTGATATCATTGCTAAAACTTGCAGCATGACATGTTAGTCTGGCGTTAAGAAACATGTCCATGTGTTTCTTGTTCTATGGCGCCTCCTCGTCACTAAGTGAATTGTACATTCTCTGGTGATAAAAGCACATTTTAAGATCCTTCAGCAATGAGAGAGAACTTCCACTCCATTTGTCCAGGGTCACGTGCTTCTCCCACAGTCTATTCATGTGGAGTATGTTTACCTATTTCAGCGTACTTGACAAAATCAGGATTGAATCTAATTTGATCTACACAAATTTTATAATGAATTAAATGACCAAAACTTTCCCTGTTCATATATAATCAAGTCAAATCTTGCTTTGAAAACATGAAAAACAAATTTAAGTATAAGAATAAAACTGAAGTAATTTATTGAGTACTATCTGTCCAAAAAAACCCACGTAGGACTGTAAAAAGTAAATTGTGAGAATCAAGGAACACAGTATGAATTTCATAATAATTCCTAGAAAATAAACTGTGATTTTTGAATAAAAGTGACCCTTTCAGGAAACTGTTTATTTCTGTAAAAATTTGTCATGGTAAAGAAAAGATACTTTTATTGTGTTCCATTCTTCCTAGCTTGACAAAAGGAAATGCTGTTCATCCAATTTTAAATCCTAGCTGGTTAACAGTAATGATAACCACAACCTTAACAATCATCACCCTAATTCCTAACACTAACCCTACACCTAACCCTAAACCTATCCACAAACCCAACCTTAGCCTTAACCTTAGTGTTCAGGTTCAAACCCAATCAAACTTGTGTGTGAATGTCTACACCAGTATCACCTCAGTAGGAACAAGATTGCAAGATGCCGGAGGAAGATTTTCATTCCAAATTTTCAATCACTGAAAGGCTTTCAGGCCATGTGAAGAGCTGCTCATGATGGCAGAACATTAACTCCTGTTTCACAGCAGCAATCCTGTCCACACACTTACTCTTGGTATATACATGCCTGTAGCTTGACTGCTAGGTCATCACATTTTAAATTCCTACTTTTATTTACCTCCTTATTCTTTTCTTTTTCTCTCTTTCCCTATCGTTGTGTAATATTCTCACTGTAGTTGTTGTTTTATCTTAGCTTTGACTGTTTAAAGAATCAATGTCTCATTAATCATTGTTTTCTTTTATATGTAATAATCATTTTCCAAACTATCTTCCACATGAAGATGTATCTCTCTCTCATAACTTAATTCGACTTTACTACATTGTCTTATTCAGAGTCCTAAGCTGGGAGCTGAGGTCTTAGTTTTTAGCTGTTTGTTTGTGAAACAATTTGAATAATAGGGATTTATGAAGCATGAAGGACTATTATTCAAAAATGTGTAGGGTGTTCGGTAACTAAATAGGATAGGGATACAAGTCTTTGGTGATAAAGGTCAGAGTTTATTTTGTTGTCCTAACAATTATATACCCATCCTCTGACCAAAGAGATGTGAAATTATTACATAGCCCAGGGAGGTGGGCACAATGAATCTTAGTATTTCAGGGTTCATTGTGGGCCCAGGAAGAGAGAAAGTCCAAATTTAGAATCTAAGTGTGGGCACCTGGAGGTCAAAGCCATTGTCCCAACTGTGCTTTTCATAATCATTGTAAAGAGAACAATGTATGCAAAAGGAAGAGTTTTTTCACAATGAAATTCTCAATAACTGGAGTATGCAGAATTATTACAAAAATTTTCTCACTTTGCACAAAAGTTTTTCTTAACAGTTCAGGTTTTCAAATCCTAGATTTAACTCTTAGTTCATGTCTCAAAATGACAACATGAATTCGTAAGTACCTGTACCTCAAAATGTCCAAGGCCATAGTTGTTAAATAAAGGGCAGGTGTAGAGAAGAAACCACTGGGATCTTTTTTCAGAATGACACACAATAGTTTCTTAGAAGAAAATAAAAAGGCAACTGGAAATGGGCAAATAATTAGTATTTAATGTTCTTTAAATTGTCTGCTGTCCCCTCTCCTCTGCAGGACTCTCCGGGCAGCGTTTTCCACCTCTTTGTTCCTGAGACTGTAAATGAGAGGATTCAGCATGGGGATCACAATTGTGTAGAACACAGAAGCCACCTGGTCCTTTCCCAAGGAGTAGGACGTCTTCGGTTTTAGGTAAGTGAACATCATACTGCTGTAGAAGACGGTGACGCCCAGGAGGTGGGAGGCACAGGTGGAGAAGGCTTTTTTCTTTCCTGCGGTGGAATTAACTTTCAAGATGGTGGAGAGGATGGAAATGTAAGATCCAGATATGATGAGGAGGGACAGGACTAAATTGGATCCAGCACAAATGAATATAACGAATTCTACATCATATGTGTCACTACAGGACAGCGCTATAACTGGGGATGTGTCACAGAAAAAATGCTGGATGACGTTAGACTTGCAAAAATCCAGTCTGCTCATGTAAACAGCATTCACAGTGGAATCCACAAAACCAATAACATAGGATCCAGAGAGCAGGGCTCGGCACAGCCGTGTGGACATGATGATGGGGTAGTGCAGGGGCTTGCAGATGGCTACATGGCGATCATATGCCATTGAGGACAGAAGGTAACACTCAGTGCCAGCCAAGAGGATAAAAAAGAACATCTGGGTGAAGCAGCCCAGGAAGGAGATGGTCTTGGTGGAAGTCAGTAAGCTCTGCAGGGTTTTAGGGGTGATGACACTGGAGTAGCTGAGGTCGAGGAAGGACAGGTGCGTGAGGAAAAAGTACATGGGGGTGTGCAGCTGGGGGTCCAGGCGAATGATGAGGATCATGGCCGCGTTCCCCAGCACCGTGATCAGGTAGATCA
>PVIR01039078.1:0-14151 GCA_004026965.1 Petromus typicus | reverse complement strand
GGCCTGCGGCGGCAGCTGTCGGAGGAGCCGAGCCCGAGGAGCTCCCCGGCGTTCCGGAGGCGGCTGTCCGTGGAGGAGCCGGGCCTGGGCGCCGGGCGCTCGCCGCACCTGAGGCGCCTGTCGCGCGCCGGCCCGCGCCTGCTGAGCCCCGACGCCGAGGACGTGCCCGCCGCTCCGCCACCACCCGCTGTGCCCTTGGAGCCGGCCGAGCACGAGTGGCTGGTGCGCGCGGCCGGCGGCCGGTGGTCCCGCCAGCTGCACGGGCTGCTGCTGCGGGACCGCGGCCTGGCGGCCAAGCGCGACTTCATGTCTGGCTTCACGGCCCTACACTGGGCCGCCAAGAGCGGCGACGGCGAGATGGCCCTGCAGCTGGTGGAGGTGGCGCGGCGCGGGGGCGCGCCGGTGGACGTGAACGCGCGCTCTCACGGCGGCTACACTCCGCTGCACCTGGCCGCGCTGCACGGCCACGAGGATGCCGCGGTGCTGCTGGTGGTGCGCCTGGGCGCCCAGGTGCACGTCCGCGACCACAGCGGGCGCCGCGCCTACCAGTACCTGCGGCCCGGCTCCTCCTACGCGCTGCGCCGCCTCCTCGGAGACCCAGGCCTGCGGGGCGTAACGGAGCCAGACGCGACCAGCGGAGGGACTGGAAGCCTGGCTGCGCGGCACCCGGTCCAGGTGGCCGCCACCATCCTTAGTTCGACTACCAGCGCGTTCCTGGGGGTCCTGGCTGACGACCTGATGCTCCAGGACTTGGGCCGCGGCTTGAAGAAATCGAGCTCCTTCAGCAAGCTCTTGGGCGCCTCCCCCATGGCCCCGCGTAAGAAGACCAAAATCCGGGGCGGCCTGCCCGCCTTCTCGGAAAGCTCCCGCCGACCCACCGCGGGGCCTTTGGCTGGTTTAATGCCCGGTCTGCCCCCTGCAACCTGAAGGGTCTTGGGGTTACGGCCTCTGATCTAACAGGCCTACCTGTGTGGTCTCAGCCTGCAGCCCCTTCTTATTTGCAGCCTTGCCCTCTGCAGCCTCTCCTACCCGGGTGGGCCTGCTCCTCCTACTCTTGCCTGCCTCGATCTGTCTCCAGACGTGGAGTTCTGGAGCACAGTGAGAGATGTGAATAGAGAAAGTCTGTATCAGGCCCGCATCCTGAAGGAGTCAAAGGTTAAGGGGCAGCAGCTGGTCTGGGCCCGAAAGCTTAACCAGCGGCCTCTTCACCAACACTCCCAGGCCGGAAGTGGAGCAAGGGTCTCTGAAATGGTCTCGTATTGGGTTGTCAGCTTCAAGATAAGTGGTGGTTTTGTAACTCGATGCTTTTATTGTTTTTAAATTGAAATGAGGTAAAGCAACTTTCATAATAACCTTGTAAAATTATATTTTTCCATTTTTAGACAAAATGCTCAGACATTTTCAATCTTTTGCTAAATATTTTAGTTCTATTAAAAACATGATGGGGCCGGGGATATAGCTCAGTGGTTCCGGCGCCTGTCTTACAAGCGCAAGGACCCGGGTTCGATCCCCGGTAACCACATACTATACTGGGTGTGGAGACTCATCCCAGCAGCAACCAGTACCACATACCACAGTGCCGGGCGTGGTGGCTCACGCCTGTAATCCCAGCACTCGTGAGGCAGAGGCAGGAGGATTGCTGTGATGTGAGTTTGAGGCTGAGCTCAGGGCCAGCCTGAACCACAAAGTGAGACCCTGTCTCAAGAAAAAACCTTAAAGAAAAAAAGATGATCAAGATCTAAATAAAATTAGTCCCAACAACAAAACTTTTAGGAGTTTATCTACCTCATTTTAGGCACTGAAGATACTAGAGTGTCTTGAACACAATCAGTGTGACCCTCGTGAATGTAACTCATTTCACTTGTGCTGACTACTGTTAGGAAACAAGTGCATCTTGGGAATGAAAGCGATTTAAAAGGAGATATGCTGGGGAACTACTTTTAAACAATGGAGAAATGTAAATGTGTGTTTGGCACTAAAAGGTGGCTATTTTAATATGGCATGAATATTTAATTTTTTAAAACTGTGATTTATTTGTGAATTGCGCCTTTGTGCCACGTTTCTGAATCTGTGGTTGTTACATGCGGCTGAGCCATTCAGTTCAGTGGGTGAATATTCGAAGAAAAAGAAGTCATAGCGTTGAGCTGGAAATGTAGGTGATTAAAACGTAATTGATACAGTTACAGAACAACCCTTATAGGAAAAGTCTGGACAAACAAGAAGTGTATGATAATACATTTCTAAAAAACATTCGAAAGCAATGTATTCTAAAATAGCAAGTGCAGTGTCTTTGTTAAGTGACTTTGTGTGGGTGGCTTGTCTCTGGACATTCCGTCCTGCCTGTAAATCGAGAAGGCTCATAGATGCTCCCTAGATGTCCCAGGTTTGGCACAGTCCAATTATGATGGCACTTTTTATGTTTTAAAGATGTGAAATCTAAATGCTCAACCAACTTGTGAATATAATATTCTGCTTTTGCAAATTATGTTTGCATGTGACTCACTATATCAAATGATTTTTATGTTACAGAGTACTGGGACTCCCCTGTCCCTCCAAATATCTATCAGTGAGGACTTTGGAATTAGGGATGCAATCACTCATGGAATGTTTTGATTTAAACAGTGAAATAAACAGTCCCCCATTTTACTCCTGTGAGATGTACTTTTTTGTATTTTTTTCTTTTTATCTGCTCAGTGTCTTTCCCCCTCATTCTTCTACATCTTTCAAGCATTCTGTTATTTAAAGAGTTTTGATGTCTCTACAAATAAATAGTCTGCCACATGGCAGAGACAGGGTAGTCAAGAGCCGTGGATAATGGAAGGCCCAGGTCTGAGCCTCCTCACCTTCCTTGCCTGGAACTCCAGATAGTTTACACGAATTTCTTCAAAATGCAAATTAAATCTCTTGTCTCTGCAGAAAAAATTGTGGGAGGCAATAATTATAACAATTTGAACTAAGGATCTAGAAAATAGAATGAAATACTGGAGATTTTCTATGATAAGAGAAAGGGCTGACAGTATAAAAAAGGTCACAGAGGGCCGGGGAGTTAGCTCAGTGGTTCCGGCGCCTGTCTTGCAGGCGCAAGGACCCGGGTTCGATTCCCCGGTAGCCACATAACAGTGCTGGGTGAGGAGACACACGCCCAGCAGCAACCAGTACCACATACCACAGTGCTGGGCGTGGTGGCTCACGCCTGTCGTCCCAGCACTCGGGAGGCAGAGGCAGGAGGATTGTGATGTGAGTTTGGGGCTGAGCTCAGGGCCGGCCTGAGCCACAAAGCGAGACCCTGTCTCAAAAAAAAAAAAAAAAAAAAGTCACAGAAAGATATGACTTGCTTGAGAAAGACAACCTAAACAATACACCAGTAACTAACATTTATTACACACTTATCTATCAAAGGAGGCTTATTCTAATTGCCAGAAGAATCTTTGTTTCTGAAGGGTCTTGCATGTCATGAAACAAACGATTTGGCAAGAATTTAGGATCTATAAACCTCAAGATTGGGTGTTAAAACCACAGCTATTTTCTCATAGGACAAGTCTTTCTAAACTATAAGGCATTTAGCAAATTAAGGCTGGATATACATATGGAAAGTTTTCAAGAATGAGATATGTAATTTAAAAAATAATTACCCAGTTGTAAGCACACCTGCACACAGGTAGTCTCAACAGCTGACAAAAAAATTAAGGCCATTTAGGTGGTAAAAATTGTCACAAGGAAAATGACTCCCTTTTAATGAGAAGTTAGTTGATGTAGATGTATATGAGTCAGCCTCAGCAAACTTAAATTAAGTTTTACATTTATTTTAGTGGTAGGTGGAGCTGTTATTGAGCAAGACTCATCTAGTGCTTGTGTATATTATATAATATATATATATATATCCCAGGTTCCGAATCTCTATATTGTGCTTATTAAGTAAGTGCCAGGCAGAATTTTTAAACACTTTGCATTTATCAGCCAACTTTTTTTTTTTTTTTGAAACAGGGTCTCGCTTTGTAGTTCAGGCTGGCCCTTAGCTCAGCCTCCAACTCACATCACAGCAATCCTCCTGCCTCTGCCTCCCGAGTGCTGGGATTACAGGCGTGAACCACCACACCCAGCACTGGTTTGCAAAACAGGCAACGGAACCACTGAGCTAAAGCCCCCGCCCGATCAACCAACTTTTATAAGGTATACACTTTTAGTACAGTGGACCCTTGATTTACAAACTGCATCAGTTCCCAACGGCTCGTTAGCTGTGAGTTAATACAGCTGAGAGCTGGATGTTTACCTGGGTACATGCTGTACAGAACAAGAGACAGATGAATCTTCCATTAACATAATGAACAGGTTGTTACTATGTTGGGCCAGTCCTAACTTGAGGGTCCACTGTATTTTGATTTAAAGTTAGGAAACTGAAGCCTAGAGTCATAGCAGTCTCCCCAGGCCCCAGCAGTGTCCGTAGCCGAGCTGGGAAGGCACCCTGTGTACCTTTGTGTCCAGGAAACAGGTGGTGTCTTTGGAGCCCTTTACTGAATCCGTGTCCCTGGACATGTCACCCCGTTCTCCAAGCTCTCTCCTCCTCTGCGACTGGAACCCCCTCAGGGCTGTGGGGAGGGAGGATCAGGCTCTGCCTGGACTGTAAGGCCCACCTGAGATGCTCCCCAAATGCAGGGCTGGCTCTACAGGGGCATCTGCTGCATTCGAACACGACATCGGCTGGATTTGTGGATTTGCCTAACATGATCACCATACTTATTCCATGTTATGTACCTATCTGAACAAAGCACTGTATTAGGAAAAATTATGCCCACAAAACGGAGATTGTCTCATGTTCTGTACATGATACCATGTTAATTAAAACAAGTGACACACTTTTAACCTACATTGCTCTAGCGTCCATACCCAACCTTTTAGTTCTGAACTGGTGCCATTTATTCAGGGCGGCTGAACCCACGCGGGGCCCGAATTTCACCTCTCTTTCTCTTGTTTTTTTTTTTTTTCTGCCTCCACTTCTCCCTTTCTCTTCTTCCCTCTCCTACTTCCCTCTGCCTTCCCTGCAAGGTTTTTTAATTTTCTTTTTTCCTTCGATACTGGGGATCAAACCCAGGACCTTGCGCTTTCCAGGCAGGTGCGGTGCCACTGAGCTACATACTCAATTGTTTGACTTTAAAACGTGTTGTGTGTCCTCTGTGGCTCTCCAGAGAGCCTTTGCCTCCGACTAGCCTCTGGTGGGAAAAGCCACCCCTTGTACCGAGGAGAAGGCGTGACCTGAGGGGTGGGTGCCTGCAGGCCGGAGGGGGAAAAGAATTCCTCCTACTGAGCAAGACGCGTAGATTCAGACACCAAACACCAGCGATCGCCCGCGGTGACCACCTGCTGCAGCAGAGCTAGGGGAACGCTCCGCAGGCTGCAGAGGATTTCTTTACGGCAGGCGCTTCCCTGGCACTCCTCCCCGCGACTCAGCTGCCCGTGACCGAGTTTCCTGCACAGCCTCTGCAGGGCACCTGAACTGCAGCCCAGCGACCAGCCTCCGGGACCAAGGGGGCGGAGACAACGCGCTCAATCCGCTCGCCTTGGGCGGCCTTGTGTTGCCAGGCGGCCTCGTGTTGCCAGGCAACCACGTGTTGCCAGGCAACCACCGCAGGCGGTGCGGGGTGGCAGGGAGGGGGTGGCCGAGGACAAGGAGGTGCAGGCGGCTAGAGGAAGGGGCAGAAGTCCCACCAGGGACCCACAGGACCCTGCGTCCACCCTGGGGAACGAGGCGGGTTGCGGCAGACACCCCACTCGCCTTCCCGCACGTCTCAGCCGCGTCCCCGACGAAGGCCTCCGGGGAAGGGCGAGCCGGCCCAGCAGCGCTTGCCGCGGAAGGCTCAGCTCCAGCGTCGGGCGCCACATCCCGCCGCCCACTGGGCCGAGCGCCCGGAGCGCCGGCTGGGCGGGCAGGAGACAGTGCCCCCTGCTGGCGGCCTCCGCAGGTCGCGGCCCCGCGCAGATGCAGAACAGCTGTGGTGGCTCGTTCTGGCGCTCGCTCCCAAGGACGGACGGTGGTAGGGAGGGTCGGGGCCAGCAGCAGGCCACGCGGAAGGGCCCGCGGGCTCCAGCACAGAACCCCCATATTTACCTCCCCGACGGGAAGGAAGCCCAGCACAGAACCAAAGTTCGACTTAACCGGAAGAAGGCAAACGCCCGCTCTCGCCGCCCCACGCTCCGCGCCCTGCTCAGGTGGAGGTACTTTTATTGGAAACACGCCGTTCCCATTGCCTTGATAGCCGGCGCCCACTGTGTTGCTAAGAGCTCACAATGGGCGAATGCAAGGGGGGACGTGCAGGCAAAAGGCAGAAATTAGCAGCCTCGATTCCGAACGCCTCCTGAGCAGCGCGCTTGCTGGGCTGAGGCCCGGCGACCCGACACCCCACCCACGGTGTTCAAAGGAGGGCAAAGCAAAACGTTGGAGCCCGCGGTGGCCTCCGCAGCAGCCCCGTATGTTCTTTATAAAAAGCCACAGTGTGAGCATTGTTCCGTGCTCAATAGCGCGACTGTTTTAATAGGCTTTGGGTATGAATACGACCATTTAAAATTCCCAACCCGATGCACTTTGTGACAATGCACATCAGAAAACAAGCCCAGAAGCAGAAATGTCTCACTCGGAGGTCAGTTGGCTTCAAATACACAGACACATGCCTTTTAATCTGCCCAACTTCCAAAAATATCCTCCGCAGAGGTGTTTGCGGATCCATTACTGAAGCCGATTTTCAGTTTTCTCCTTGAACCTGACCCTGGTGCACAGGGCTGTTGCACAAGTGGGTTTGGCACCCCAGCCCATCCCAGGATCCCTAGGGTCCGCCGCTCAGGTACAAGGAAGCTGCTGTCCAGGTCCTCCGCCCCTGTGTGGAAGGTCTCCAGAGGCCTGACCTTTCTCCTCAGGCCTCCATTACCAGACTGCGAACTAAGGGACCTCACTTTTTTTGCTTGCTTTTTGTGGTATTGAGGATCAAACTCGGGGGCGTTTCTGCCAGCCAAATGCTCTACCACTAAGCTACATCCCCAGTACTAAGCTACATCCCTGGTACCACCATCCCCTTTAATTTTTTTTTTTTAATTTTTATTTTTTGAGACAGGGTCTCACTTTGTAGTTCAGGCTGGCCCTGAGCTCAGCCTCCAACTCACATCACAGCAATCCTCCTGCCTCTGCCTCCCGAGTGCTGGGATTACAGGTGTGAGCCACCACACCCGGCACTGTGGTATGTGGTACTGGTTGCTGCTGGGGTGAATCTCCACACCCAGTATTGTATGTGGTTACTGGGGATCAAACTCGGGTCCTTGCACTTGCTAAATCAGAACCACTGAGCTAAATCCCCGGCCCCACCCCTTAAATTTTTGAGAGAGGATCTCACTAAAGGCTGACCTTTGAGATCCGTCCGCCCCAGCCTCCAGAGTGGCTGGGATTACAGGTATGCGCCATCACACAAGTTTATTATGCAGTGTTGCTATGTTCCCCAAGCTGGTCTTGAACTCATGGACTCAAGCAAATCTTATCTCTGCCTCCCTGTGCCGGGATTGGACTCTACCTTCCTGAAGAGAAAGAAAGTTGCTTCTGAGTCCCCAAGTGTCCAAATGTACTGGACATTTGTTGGACTTTGTGGGTGGCAACCCCTCTGCTTTCTGTTGGGGGCAGGGGGACTCTTTCACCCTGTCTTGAAGGAGGCAGTACTCCTCTACAGAAGCTGGGAGTCTGCCTAAAGCCAGCTGCAGACCTGGGCTCTGCCAGCCAGACCCAGGCTTTGTGGCAGAGCCATGGTCACCTGACAGGGACTGTGGTGGCTGCCTGGCCTGGCTGTTTCCAAGCCTGGTTCTCCAGTCTTCTGCACATCACAGGACCTGCCTTGACGATCTGCCCAGTCCTCCTCTGCTCCGGACTACGGTACACGGTTCATAAAAAGACCTCTCCCATCTGCGTGCAGGACACACACACACACACCTACCTCTTAGGAGATATTTATTGAAAAAAATAAAAGGCTGTGTTGCATCTGAACTTGAAGTGCTCCTCTGATTTGCCTCTGTCCCCCCCAACCTACCCTTACCAAGCTCTCTCAGCACAGAAACGGTGGGGGGTACTGCCAGCTTTCAGGTTCTATGTAATTCTCAGAAAACGGACAAGACGAGAACGGCTGCAGAACGGTGGGGAGGGTTCTCCTTCCAGGACAGCCGGGCCTGGCCCTCGCTGCTCCCCACCTGCCGCCTGTAACTAAATAGGGGGAGGAGGAAAGGGCTGTTTATCCGGAGGACAGGTCCTTGGGGGCCAGGATGGCCGCGGAGATAGGGGTCTATGGCCCAGGTCACTCCTGACGGCTTCCAGGTGGTCCTGCAGGAGCCGGACCCGCTCGTCCAGGCTGCGTTGTTGGGCCAAGACCGCGGCCTTGTCAGCCAGCAGGGTGCAGTAGGCGCTCACCGCCTCCGCAGGCAGAGCCCGCTCCAGCACCTGGCGCAAAGCCCGCTCCCGCCGCGACACGTGCTCCTTCAGCTCCTTGGCATCTTCTTGCTGTCGCTGCAGAAGGCCAAGTCGCTGCAGCAGAGAGGCCTAGAGCCGCAAGGAGGGGGCGCTGTGAGCGCAGCTTCCGGATGGCGCCGGCGGGAGACTGCAGCCCCTTCTGCGTCCCGATCCCCACCACCCCCAGCTTGAACCCGTTTTACCCGCTCATCAGGGTCGCCATCTGAGCCCACCCGGGCCAAGGCCCGGTGCACGCGGGCCAGCCGACTGCCCAGCAGCAGCAGGAGGCCAAGCACGCGTTCTAGATCGGCCATGAACTGGCTGAACCGCTCCAGCTCCCGGGGTGCACAGGACTGGCTCACTGCAGCCTCCAGAGCTGCCCGGCGCCCGGCCCAGGCTTTAGCCACCCCCTGCAGCTGCTCCTGCTTGGTGTGAAGGTCCTGCAGCATCTTTTGGAGAAGGCTGGCTAGCTCCACCTATGGGGTGCAGGCTGGGTATTCAAGGGAGCCTGGACCTCCTTCCCAGAAGCCTGGCGCCCCCCCCCACGACTTCTCGAGCCCATGTGCTCACTTTCTTGGCCTGGATATTGAGGTTTAGTGCTGAAGGCTCCCGACCATATGGCTGGTCGGCCACAGGTTGGACGGTAACATATTCTGGCCTTGTCTCCCCCAGAGAAGTTGGCAGCAGCTGGGTGAGGCTGAACGGACAGGACCTGAGGACAAAGCCGAGGTTCCCTGGGTTACCCTGCCGCAGATCGCAGAAGTGTTGAACCGGAGTCCCTGGCATCCTCACTCACCCTGGCTCAGGAGAGCCTGCGGCCTCCTCTCTGGCCTCCCTGCAGGCTGGCCTCACTGTGGCCTGCACCTCTGTTAAAGGAATCAGCCCGTCCAGCAGGCCCGGGGGTGGCTCTGGGCTGGGCTCGGAGGCAAGAGCGTTGCCCAGGCAGGGATCCAATCTGGCCAGCTCCTGAACCAGCTCCTCCAGACACGGGCTGGGCCATGTCCGTCCGGAGCCCAGTGAGGTGGTGCCCCAGGCCAGGGGAGTGTGGTGAGGGGCCCCTGCAGCAGCACTGCCTGAAGGACCCGGGGCCTCAGCCGGTGGAGGCTTGAGAGCCTCACTTCCTGCAGCTGCAGGGCCTCTGGGTGTCAGCAGTGCTTTGGAGTCACAGGTAGAGACGTCCCCATTTGCAGTCCCAGGGGGGCCACAGCTTGTGGGTCTGGAGACGCCCACAGACCCATTCAGCTCTTGGCAGTAATCATCTGCCCCTGCAGTCCCTAGACACTCGTGGGGGAGACATTCTGGGGGCGCTGTAGCCTGGCCCAAGCCAGTTCCAGAATTCTGCTCAGAGGCATGGACACTGGAATCAGAAGAGACAGTGAATCCGGAGAGGCTCACAACCCAGGGGTCCTTCCAGAGCAGCCCGCCCCACCCGCCACAAGGCCTTCCTCCAGGACGGGTTTTCTGTCAGGCCAGCCCTTTCTAGACGTGCAGGTGTGACTGGCGCGTTCTGCTGTGCTAGGAAACGCCAGGGAATTCACCTGGCCGCGGCTCGCTGTGGGGTGCGGGTGTCTGGAGCTGATAGCCTGTCCAGAGGAGCTTCTTCCAGGAACACTTCGTCGTCGGGGAGGGAGGGCAGCCGGTCAGGCTCCGTGCAGGTCTCTGCGACCCTCTGCTCAAAGCCGGCCAGGCCGTTCTCTGCAGGGCACACCATGGCAGCCTCTGTCTGAGGTGAGAACCTGAAAGTGGGGGCCCCACAACGATCACAGTGACGTCAGGGGGGTTCCTCGAACGCACCAGGGTTCTTGCAAAAAACAGAAGGCACAAGCGGAGGGTGGGAAGAGGGCCCGCTCAGGCTCTTGGGGTGTGTGTGTGTGTGTGTGTGTGTGTGTGTGTGTGTGGCTAGCCTTGAACTCACAGCAATCCTCCTGCCTCTGCCTCATAGTGCTGAGATTACAGGCGTGAGCCACCACGCCCAGCTCCTCTCGAGCAAAAGCTTGAAAGCTCCCTCCCCACGACTTCGTCCAAAGTGATCCTTGTTGCTCACCTTGAAAATGTGGTCTGAAACAATGGTCTGAGGGTTCCTGCTTCTTGGGCAACAGCCTAGAAGAGCGAACGGCAATGAAATGCGGCCGTCCACCAGCCTGGTCCTCGTCTTCCTACCTGGACAATGTCCCCCGCCCCTCCTGGCCCTCTCCAGACACACACCTCCTCTGGAGCACTCTGAAGCCGGCTTCCAGGCCTCTGCGCACTGCCGAGCTTCCCCGCCCCAGAGTCGGGCTCCGGCTCTGCTGTGCTTTGCTGCTGGGTCTCCGGCAGCCCAGCGATCACAGCGCTCCCCTCGCGTGGCAGGGCTCGGGACTCCGGCCTGGCGACGCCCACGCTGGAGCAGGTCTCGCTCAAGGCCTCCCGCGCTGGCCCGCCGCCCCGGCCCACACGATCCAGCTCTCCGGGCTCCGAGCAGCACCACTTCCGCTGCTGGCTGGCAAGGCGCCCCCGGCCCGAGGTTCCCGGCGCCAGCGCCCGGCAGTCCCCGCCCGGGTGGCTGAGCGAGGCGGAGCGTGGGTGCGCCGTGGGCAGCCGCGCCGGGGCCGCGGGCCGCAGGCGGGCGGGCAGGCTCATGCGGAGCTCCCTGCGCTGGAAGGACGTCTCCCGGAGCACCCTGCGCTGCGCGCCCTGCAGCCGCTGGCGGTAGGCGGCGCGCGAGGCTGGCGGGCTGGGGGGCTCAGCTGCCCGCGCCGCGGCCTCGGCCTCGGCCGCCAGCGCGTGGAGCAGCGGGGTGGTCTGTCTGCTGGGCCGCGCCGGGGTCTCCGGGAGCGCGAGGGGCCGCTGGGCCGCGCGCAGGGCTCCGTCGGGCGGCGCGGGCCCCGGGCCGCCCCAGACCGCGCGCACGTAGTCCCAGTCCAGGTGCGGGAGGACGGTGGCGCCAGGCGACGGGGTGCGCGGCTCAGCGCCGCCCGAGAAGGCGCTGCAGGCCGAGGTGGCCCGCATGGACAACCGCCTCAAGTCCAGGCTTCTGGGGGAGCTGGTCGGGGAGGCGCGCTGGCCCGCAGCCCCCAGGGCCTCCATAGCAGTGAAGATGGAGGCCGAGGCTGGCTGGCTCCTGGGGCCCTGGAGAAGACAGAGGGTGGCTTGCGGGGTGAGGAGCTCTGAGCAAGGTCAGAGCCGTCTGCGGACCCCCACCAGGGAGTCAGGCTTACCCGCTCGTCCTGGGTGGGATGCCCCCTCTATGTATTCACAGAGAAACGTTGGGATGCAAATGGCAGAGCAGTGGGACCAGTCCCAGGGAGCAGCTCGAGGTGGAGGGGCTCAGCCCTTGGAGGCAGGAGCTGGCAGCCAGCCCATGCCCTCCCGGGGCGCCCCAGCTGTGGACCCGACAGGGCTGAGATCATACCCACTCCAGCCCCACCCACCCGGAGCCCAGGGCCACTGTTCTTGTTCCTCCACGCGATCCTTCCCCCATGAACAATAATCCAGAAGGTCATGAGATCACAGAGGAGAAAGGAAGGGTTGGGACCAGGTCAGGGCCAGGGGCAGCTTCACAGCCTCCCCCTCCCTCTGTTATGTTCCGGGGGCGTCACACAAATATTCCTCGTGATCCCCACCACGGCTCTCTGCACTTTATAGATGACGACCCTGAGGATCTGAGAGGGAACGGTTTGCCCCAGGGCACACAGCTGGTAAGGGGGCAGCCCTGGCTAGGATCTGGGCCTGCATCCAAGTTCACTGCAGCCAGAATCGATTTCCCAGGGGCAAAGCCTGCAGAAAGCCAGTTTATGGGGCCCCTACCCCTGCACCCCAATGCTCCAGCAAGGCCTAGGCTCCTGCCTCCCCCAGACTACTGGCAGGTTCCCGAATAATGCACTGCCTGCTCCTGCAAGTCGGCCTTGTGCAGCCTGGTGAGCTCAGCCCCTTCACGACCTGCTTCCTTTGCTCCTCCCATAGGAGATCTCCTGACCTTTTGGGGTCCCCTCAGTTTCCCGCATCACATCACTGACACCCTGCACTGTAGTATTTGCTTGCCTGTTATTCTCTCTTCCCATCCCTACCCTGAACTTGAAGACAAGCTCTGCCCTTATGTGCCATGCAGTGCCCGGCACGGTGCCTGGCATGCAGTGTCGATGTTAAGTAAATATTTGTTGGACTTGCAGGGAGTGGGTTTGGGTGGCCTCAGCTCTGTCTGCTCCGTGGGTCTTTCTGGGCAAGGGGCAGCGTGGTGAGGAGCATGCCACCGTGGACGCTGCCCAGGCTCCTCATGCATTATTAGGGACAAATGGGGCGGGCAGGCAGAGCACGGCTGGAAAATGATACCTGCCCAGGGCAGGAGGGAGCCCGGGAAGAGCTGGGCCGTGTGCCTGCATCGGGCTAGGGCAGCTCTGAGGCCTGGCCTCCAGGGCTCCCGTGAACTACGGGGCACCTGCCTTTCCTCAAGTGCCCGGTGGGCAGTGCCAAGAGAGTGGCCCAAATGTTGCTCAGTTGAGTCCCCAGATGCTACTTAGCCTCCAGGCCACTCTGTCCACCTCTGTGAGGCCTGGCATGCCACGGATAGTTGGTCAGGCCAGAGAGGGGGTTGCTGGTAGGAAGCAGCATTTCCTATGAGGGAAAGGCAGAGCTGAACCAAACATCTTGTCACCTACTTAGGGCATTTTCATGCCCACTAAGCCTGCCCTGCAGGTGCGTCCTGGGATGCCCTCCTGGGGTGTCTCCTGCCAGGTGTTTCCATTCTGTAGGCTCCCGAGGAAAGAGGGTAAGTGGCTGCTCCTCAGAGTTCGGTCACCTGCTGGCTCGCAGACGCCAGCTGTCTCTTCCTAGACCTTCTAAGACAGACCATTGTTGGCTCATTCCACCTTTGCTTGCCCACGCTGGCCTGCCAACAGGCGGGGTGATCAAACAGATACCCTCCAAAGAGGCTGAGAACATCGCTCTTATTTGTGATTTACTACTAACTAAGGACACTGAATTCAAATAAAGATGCCTGCCTGGACAACCAAAATGTGCACAAGTGTTTTCTTACCAGGCCTAAGTTGTTCCGAGGATGCTGTGCAGGTGGCCTTGGCAGTTGGCTGGCTGTGCAACGTGCTCACACCGTTCTCTGCACGGAGCCTTCTAGCCTACTAGGCTCCAGCTGCCTTGGTGTGTGTTAGGGGCCTCAGCACAACGGCAAGGAGTCTTCACACCTGTCTGGCTACAGGGAGCGTTGTGCGGTCCCCTGTGGCTGGGGAGCCTAACCGAGGGGCTCCACCTGGTATTAATGTCAGTGCCAGCTGCAGAACCAAAGTCCAGAGAGGCACAGGCATTTTGACCAAGCCTCACCAAGCAGGAGGGGCGGTCAGAACCCCGGCTAGCAAACCACTAATCTACGGCTTGGGCATACCATTTATACCTGTCACCTGAGCAGAGGACCAGAGAATGAGAGGACGAGGGCGGGCGCCGTGCTCAGAGCAGGCCTGGCGGTGGAGACAGGGCTCTGGACGGAGGAAGCTGGGGTTAGGGGCCAGCCAAGGGGTCCGGCCTCGCCCCGCCTGGGGTCTGTGCGCTACTCCTTGTCTGTGGCGAGTCTGGCCCTGGGGGCACCTGGATCTGGGGCTCGGCAGAAGGTGGACCAGGCAGAGAGGCAGACCCGGGGTTTTAGAGATGCACACAGGCCACTGGAGAAGGGGTGGGGGGCAATGGGAGCAAACCCA